>JAJKFI010015522.1:0-20472 GCA_029204185.1 Lerista edwardsae
TAGCTGTTCCAGTGGGGCACGTTCTGCATCCTACAGTGGGGGGGGGGGCAGTCACAGAAGCTCCTCAAAGTTTTTCCCTCACCTCAGAGCTGCCCTTACCCCGGTGCTAGAAAGTTGATTAGGATTGCACCCTAAATGTGTTTTCTGAATTTGATGATATGGTATTTGTTCACATTTAGCACATTTGCATGTGTCAGATTCTTGAGCACATGTGACAAATGGTGAGTTGCAACATGAGTTTGACACATAATGATCATCATTTGCGTATGATCCAAAACAGCTCCTATTTTCATGTGGTGTACAATAATGATGATGTGGCAGCATGTTTGCAGCTTGTGTTGACACTTGCCTGTGTGTGGTGGCAGCATGCACCTGATTGGTGTGGCAGTTTTCATATGTGTTATAGCATTTTTGTTCTGGCTTGTTGAAGTCTTGCACTCATCAGTATGTTTTGGTAAAGGCAAAGGCTCCTATTTGGAAGTGGAGTGTTGTAGGTTGAGTGTGTGTGGCAGTATGTGTGCCTGCAGTGTATTGTGATGCAAATTTGCATGAGGTATACTGTGATGAGCTTTTTATATGTTGTAATTGTTCTCATTGCCATTCATTCTCAGCTTAAGAACGTAAGACCCCTGCTGGATCAGGCCAAGGGCCCATCTAGTCCAGCTTCTTGTATCTCACAGTGGCCCACCAGGTGCCTTAGGGAGCACATGAGACAACAAGATGCTTGCATCCTGTTGCCACTCCCTTGCACCTGGCATTCTGAGGTAGCCTACTATTAACGTAAGGAGGTTGCACAACCCATCATGGCCTATAGTCCACAATGGACATTTCTTTCAGAAATCTGTCAAATCCCTTTTTAAAGGCATCTAAGCCTGATTCCATTACCACCTCCTGTGGCAAGGAGTTCCATAGGTTAATTACCCATTGGGTAAAAAAGTATTTCCTCTTATCTGTTTTAACTCTCATAATACTCCAAAAATCTTCCCATCTTCCTCTAGATTTAAAAAAGAAGAGCATGGCTAATGCAGTTTTTGAACTATTGGACAAATTATGATTTAACAGGGAAATAATTTTAAAATAGGCAACATTACAGACTGAATGTAAAAATTACTAAGAGAAAATCTAATGTTGCTGGGTTTTTTTTAAAGCATTCTAACATTGTCCATAACATTCCACCAGGAGGAATGATTTTTTTTAATTAATTTTTTTTTAAAAATAAAGTGACAGCCCAATCCGAAGTGAGGCCAACATAACAGGTATGTGTCCTAAAGTCCATTAGGAGGGAGCAGCAGCGAAGTGCAGGCCAAGGGGAGGTTTTTCCTTAAACCCGTGTAAGCCCCAGTCATCCTAACGGGGCTGCTCGGCTCTGCACCTGTTGCTTTGCATGTGCATGTGCGCAGGAGTGGCCCGAATTAGGGCCGCTAAGGCTGGGGGTGGGGTTTAGGATTTGGCACTATGGTCGTCTTGTGTCACAACCCCTGTCTCCGCCCACTGCGCCACCCAGGTACGCTCCAGCATGGCTCTGGAACGCCCTCTGCAAGGCCCAGCACCAACCGCAAGGCTGGCGCTGCTGGCGGTCGCGGCAGTGCCCAAGCGTTGGCGCTGCTGCTGGTGCTGGTCCCGCACCATACCGCCGACACTGATGCGCTTGACAGCACATTTGCGACAGCGTTCGGCTGGTGCAAGAGTGTAGCGTCGGCGTAAGGGGGGTATAGGATTGCGCTCTGAGTGGGGTGATTGAGGATGCTTGAGAGAAGATGAGAGTGAGTGGCAATGCTGGAAGTGTGTGTAAGTGATATGTTTTTGGATTGTTACTTTCACTAACAATGCCGTGATATTTTGGGGCAACATTAAGCTTTGTAAAGACGCATCAGACATACATTAATTAAATGCATCTCTATCAAGTGATTGGGGAAGCTACACCCAGGGGCCCAATGTGGGCCCAGTGTGAGACCAGCGGGGCCCAATGTGGAAGACTCACTCAGGGCCTTTCCCTTCCTTGTCGCCTCCACTCACCAGGCAGCTGTGCCAAGCCAGACGTTTGTGGTGCCAGACCAATGTCAAGCTGAAATATGGCAAAATATGGATGAATACTTTGGGCATAAGGGCACAAAGCCTAATTTGTAAAGCCAGCATAATATACATGACTATACTGTATAACATGTTTACTGCTTACATGGCATGGATTTCAAGTTGATCACCTTAACTTCCAATTTCCATACTTTTAGGAGTAAAAGTGAAAATTGAAAGCACCTCAAATGTCATATTAAATTGAAAGGGTTTTGATGATTGAATTTCTTAAGATTCAGGTCATTTCTCAAGTTTGATGGGCAGCTGTGAAGACCTTAATTCCATTTATCACCTCATGTTGCTCTGCGGTGTTAAAGCCTGCATACTGACCATTAAGGCAGTATTGCTTACCATGCCAGGAAAATCACATTAGTTCCAGAAGTAGTAGGTGAAATGCTTGCATCATCTAAAATGTTTAGTGGTCAAAAGTAGATTTCTTTCAGAGAAGATTAAATGTGGGTAATATTAGTAGTTTCAGTTTCATTTGGTCATGTCATATCATATTTCTATTCCAGAGCCAGTCCTGTCTTATGCTAATATAATTGCAATACTTATTAAATATGGGGGTGGGGTTCAGTATTTTTAAAATCTGTGCATATCCAAAATGAATAAAAACGGAGAATGTCTGCCTGAAGCAGATTTGTTTGCAGCCTTCTAAAGCATTTAAATTATGCTGTCGCCTGGTGAATGATGTGTGCTTTGCAAGTAAAATGTTCTGCAGCCACTCTAGAAGCA
Organism: Lerista edwardsae; assembly: GCA_029204185.1. Taxonomy (NCBI): domain Eukaryota; kingdom Metazoa; phylum Chordata; class Lepidosauria; order Squamata; family Scincidae; genus Lerista; species Lerista edwardsae. The sequence continues at coordinate 2,806 of JAJKFI010015522.1, forward strand.
ATGGGTTGGTACTAATGTTCCTCCAACAAGAAAGTGATGAGGCACTAAGTTGAGCTATTCTAAGAAACTCATCTTTTCCAGTGAAGTCTTTACGGAGTGCATGGTCACCATCATCAATCACAAAGATGGAGAGCAAACAGGTGCAGAGCAATGAAGTCCTAGTATAAACACTTGGCTTTATAATGGGTTGAAGAGATGGGAGAGGGGGAGAAAAACTCCAAGGAAATTAGACCAGAGTAATGAAAATACTGTGGGTTGTAATGAGTCATTTAAGGGAATTTGTTATCCCATCTAATTGCTTGATGAAATATTTATTACCCGTTTATTACCCATGGAACTACCCAACTGTAGTGCTGTCCAGTCAAATCTTTTGCTTTATTTATGGTGTGAATGAATGTATTTATTATTTATCTAAAATACATGTAGGCTGCCTTTTGGTTCTGTTAAAGTGACTATCAAGGCAGCTTACAAACCTTCAATAAAACATTATAACCAATTCATAAACCATATTTTGAGCAACATTTGTTTTGTACTTTTTGATGCTTTTGATTTATACCTTTTGTTCTTCATAATCTGTGAACTTTCTAATATACCTTAGCAAATTTCAACAGGACTGGGTAAAAGGATTTTGTCAAGTTATGTTTGAGCTCTGCTCTTAATTTATGTAAACTTTCATGCAATATGTGTGTGATGTATTAAGACCAACCCTTGCATGTTTCTTGTATGTTTCCCTTCTCCTCGATCCATTACAGAAAAATTACATATCATTATATTTACATGGGGTCTAGAGCAGTGGTTCTCAAACTTTTTAGCACCAGGAACCACTTCTTAAAACAATACTTTTTGGGATTCTCCTAGCTTTATGAGATTTTTTTTTTAAGTTTCACTTTACCAGCCATTCAAGCCTCTGTTTTATCCTTTTTACTATAGTGGGAACTGCCTTTTGGAGCATTTGTAGAGCTCCTCATCCATAGGATTGGGAGCATTTTGGTAGTCTTGCATTCCCCTTTGCCTGGTTTTCAATAAGAGCCAAGGCACGTTTGCCTACTACACATGTGGCTCACTTTCCACAGGGCTCAATACATTTTCCTTGTCAGTTTATTAGCTTGTCAGTGTCACAACTCACAAAAAATCAGGTTGCAACTCACTGTTGGATCCCAGACCACGTCCTAGAGATTTATCCAGCTGACTGAGGTTTTTAAATTACTATTGCATGGTGACTGTGTAATAAATAAAGCAGGTATCAATAGTAACTTAATGGCTAGACCTTGATTAGCAGGAAGTCTGGTTTTTTACAGAAGATTTTTGGTAATTATATGGTTACTATGGTCACGAACAGAGTAATCGTACACATGTCTTACTCAGAAGTAAGCCTATTGTTTAATTGGGTAAGTGTGCATAGGGTTACTTCCTATACACAAAATTACATCTGGAGAAGTAACAAAAATAAATTTCACCTCTCAGATTTTTGCTTCAAACTGGCACATATCGATGTATGTTAGTAGCATGACGAAGTTCAAATTGTGACCATGCTGCACTTACTTAATTTGAGCATTTTAGTTTATTTTTAAGATTGTATGAAGTTGCATGCTTTCAAGGTCTGAAATAGCTTACAGCTGAGCCACTATGAGACTCACATTGGTCTGACCAGAACAGAGATTTTGCACAGAGCTACCAATTTGGTACAGGACATTTCCAAACTAATGCACTTGAGTTTCTGCCTGCGGGGTTGAGCACAAAGGTTGGTTGATAACCTGACAACTTAGGAATCCTCTGCAGCCTTAACAAGTATTAAATCCCCAGGGACAGCCACTTTCTGCCTAGTGGGTTTATTGTCCAGAGAATAGATCCCACATTCAAAGAAATTCAGTAACTTCCCATTCAAATGTTATCTTCTACACCTGATAAAGAGTTCAGGAGTATGGGGGGAGAAATTAAATTGTAGACTCAATGTATGCATGCCACAATGGACTTTTTAGTGATACTGAATAGGTCTTAATTTTTCTTGCAGAATAATCAACCATGACTACAGAATCTGGGTCAGACTCCGATTCTAAGGACCAGGATCAAGAGCAGACAGAAGTTTCCAATCAACAAGGAGCAGCAGGGGCAGTGCCCCAAGAGCAGCAGCAGCAGCAGCAGCAGCAGCAGCTCAGTGAGGAACACCAGAATGCATTAGAACAATTTTCTGCTGTAGCAGCTCACAGCACCCCTGTGAAGAAGGAGCAGGCAAGTTATTAGCGGGGCAGTGCTTAATTATAAAAATTCTAATGTATGCTAGCAAACAGACATGGTTTTACTCTGACACAAATACCCATCTAATTTAATGGTTTTATTTCTTCTATTTTTATTTTGGCATAATGAAGAAATAAAAATTATTGATCTGCTTGGGGGGTTAGAAACTATTTTTTTTAGTTCAGCATGTAATACTTCTGTAATTTGTGTCAGATTGTCCTCCCTGCTGGGCTTAATTTTAGAGATCACTTCTCTTGTTAAAGAAAAAAAAACCCGCATTTGCTGTTTTATCTCTGTTAGATCACACCAAGTTTTGAAGAAGTTTAAGAATAGTGGAGGCACATTTCAGCTCCGACACTTGCTGAAATCTAATTTCATTCAGGATTGTGTGATGTTTGAAACTAACAATACATAAGGGTTTATTAAGCCCTGATAGTTCTGAAATGACTACACTGTAACTACTTTCTATCCTATGGTTTTAAACTTTATTATTCCACATGGAATTTTCCTTTTTTGCATGATTTTTCTGCATATGCAGCTAGGTGAAAAACTGTTCACTTTTCTCTTCAAAGAATATCCATCTATGTTTGTTAGCAATATGGTTTTTTCCCCCTCTTGAATTCTTCAGTTTTGTAAAAGAGTTATTGTTACTGTTGTGTAAAGAACAGTATTTGATGACTGGCAATGGGGAAATTTTGCCTTGCTCCGAGAAACTCGCATTCAACATCAGGGATGTGCAGTGTGGGGCAGCAGGTCCCATTGCCCAAACCGTCCCATTGCCCGTGGGAAAGATGCCACAGCCATCCTGCCTGCTTACACCCAAGGAGGCTCCCCTTACATCTGAGAATGCTCTCCTTACTCCCATGTTCTCCAATGTAAGAAGAGCTTTCTCGGGTGTGAGGAGAGTCTCCTCTGGTATAAGTGGATGGCTGTGGCACTTTTCTATGGACAGCAATGGGGTGGTTCTGCCTCACCTGCCACCCCCAGACCATACATCTGGGTTCAGCATCAATGATGTATCGTTTTTGTAGTGAACAGATTCCATACATTATGGTTGGCCTGAAAAAGATCTCTTCAAGGACAAGTTTTGTCACACAATTGTTTGAGCATGGTTTACTCCATCTGATTTATTTATTTTTTTAAAAAAAATTGTACTAATTTCTTGAAGCATTTTCAGTCAACTGTTGGAAGTGAATTGTTGCAGTTTGTGATTCACATAAATACGTTTTTCACACCTGGTATTTAGATCAGCTACTCTTGAGGGATGGGCATCTTGCTATCACCATGTGTTCAGGTTGTGATTTGGCATTCAAAATTCCTTTACACCAAGAATGCAGGAGGTAAAGAGAGGGTAACATCTTAACTAGCACTTCTGCTATCAGGAGCTCCTCCTGTGAAGAAAAAGATTGTTCAGTTTGCACTAGGAATCCTTGCATGAGTTGACTGCTCCATTCATTCACCAAGGGAGCTTCTGTTTGTGGAGGTAACACCCAAAAGCTGTAGTGGGGATGCTACCAGGTGGTCTTAAACAACTCTCTTACACATGAAAATAGTATATATGATACATAAAACTATTATAAAAACACAACACAGGCAATTTCATCTTAATTTAAGGGCACAGTATATTCAAAGCATTGTCTCAATTTGGTCTTTCAATAAATGCTGCAAATTGCCCACATCATGGCAGGAGTGAGCTGTTCCTCTGAGCCAGGATGAGAAGGAATGATATGTGTCATTCCAATGTGTTCAGTATGTCTAACAGTGCAATCCGATGCTCGCAGGCAAGTGTGTAGTCCAATGCTTCTCAAACTCCTACAAGGGAGTTGGGAACATAGTATGTGCAGGGAGGGGCTATGGCAGCAACGTGATCCCCGGGATTATGCTCCTAGAGGCAGAAGGTTTCTCAACTTTACCCTTGCCAGTGCCAGCCTCCAAGGGGTGCATGGAGCCCTGCAGGTGCCTGCAGGGCTCCCCAAGCCTTAGGAACAGTTAAAAAAAAAACAAAAAACCACTTCCTATTTCACGATCAAAAATGGAACTGGTTTTCAATCACTTTCTATGTTCCTGAGGCTTGGGTGTCCTGCAGAAGAATTTAAAGGGCTCCTGCACCCCCACCCCAGAGTCTGGCACTGGCAGAGGTGTTGCGGGGAGGGGAAGACACTTCCCTGGCGGCAGCATGATCCTGGGGATTGCATTGCTGCCTTCCCCCTTCTGGCCCCTTGAAGGGGCAGGGACAAGGGCTTCCTTGGCTGGTGGGTCACAACCCACCAGTTTGGGACCCACTGGTGTAGAGGATTGCTGCGCTTCCTCCTGACATGACAAAATTAAAAGCATGTCTTGGCAACAAACCAAAATTCTTTCCTTAGCTTCATTAATTTAAAGGTAATCATTACATTCCCTTTGATCTAAAATCCGGTTCATTATTGACTTTTTTGATCTACATATATTGCAATCACTGATTTTTTCCCTCAATTCTAACTATTGAGAAATCTAGCTAGTTTTCTCAGTTGCTAACTACCCTTCTTTCAGCCTCCAAAACATTCTCTTGTTACTGGAGTTAAAACATTTAATCCCAGTGGCAAGGGAACAAATAAACCTGTTTTTCTACCCGGTGTTCCAAGGACTTATTTTGTAGCTGAGAGAAAAGTAGTTTGAGATTAAAAATTGAAGGATTAAAGGCAAATGGATGGGACTTAAAATAAGATCCTCAACTGAATCAAACCCATTTCTTCATGGCCAAAGTCATTTTTTCTTAATATTCATGATTGTCTTACAAGCACAATGTCAATAAAATCAAACAGACAAAAATACAGCAGCAAATATAAATAATTTATAAACCTAAATTCCAAAAGGTTGTCTGACAAGGTATGACTTCCAATGTTTTCTAACATTAGCAGAGACCTACATTGACTTTCCTCAGTATATAATATATGCCTTTATACTGAAGGGTAGTGCATTACATGTGAATTTTGGATTCGCTTTGTGTGAGAACGCAATCCTAACCTGGAGTTAGGCCAGCACAGTTAGGCCAGCAAAGTTTGGCCGGCACAAAGGACACTGTAAGGTGTGTTTGGATCACTCTCTGAGTCAGAGACGCCAGCACACAGACATGCGCCATCCTCCCTGACTCTGAGAGTGGTCCAAACATGCTATGCAATGGCCTTTGCAAACTTTACTGGCCTAACTGTCCTGTCCTAACTTCAGGTTAGGATTGAGCTCTGAGTTACCTCCACAAACAATAAAAGGAGCGGTCAACTCATGCAAGGATCCTTAGTGGTAACTGAAAAGTCTTAGGTCACCCAGGCCGATCCCACCCCCTCCCAGGCCCAGTCTGCCACTGGCTCACCCTCCCCCCACCCTGAAATGACCATTCTGCTGTTCAGCCACCCTCTCTTTCTCCCCTGTGACAACCATCTTCGTCCAACGCAATCTTTCCTTTTTTCAGCAGCACAGAAGCTGGATGCAGCCTCCATACTCCATCACACATCTGTGTGATGGCATAGTTGACTCCGAAATAGTTGCAAATGTACTTTTTGGCAGGTAAATAACATTCCTGGGCCAGTGTAAGGACCTTACGCCAGCTGAATGCACAGTTAGGATTGCACTCTAAATTGCACTTTTTTTAACAAAACATGTAGCTTATAAAGGTGTTTTTCATTTTTTCTTCCTAGTTATTTAGTTCTTTTTCCACTGATCAGATTTCTCTGATATCATTCAGATATTCAGATATCACCCAGATTATATGGGCAAGAGGAGAAATAAATTATGATATTATCAAGATTTGTGCAATATTGGCATGGCTCCAGAAGTAACTGTCTTGAAAAGAGCTGTCTCATACTTCTTCCTCTTTGTTAGATGTTGGTGTGTGGTTCTGTTGGTCAGACAGTGAAATTGCGTAGGGAATTAATCACGAATGAAAATGTCCTTTTTCATGTAAAATATGATACAGAATGCACATTCTGTCTCAGTGGTCACTTCTGCCCTAGATAACTGCATGAAGTGGATGTCAGGCTTCTTTAGGAAGATGAGACTTAATTCCCTGTGAAACAATCTTGCTGCATGAATATGTCTTGACAGTTTGGGGTTCTGCTCTAATAGTTCCTGGCATGTTTTTGTGCCCGGTGCAAATTAATACAAGGTACTCCTGTGACAGTTTAACCTAGAAAAATTCTGTTCCACTTTGCTACATCTGGAAATTAGAGGTAGGGATGGTACCTTTTGTTTATAAAGTTCCTGTTCGTAGGCCAAACTATATTCTGCCCAACAGAATATCTGTTCAATCACTCAAGATTTTTGTATGCTTTTTAAAAGCATGAAAAGCAGTCACAAAAATGTATGTTTAGTAGTGGGAGAAAGGGGCTGCTTAACTCTTTTCCGCTCTAGCCATTCTGCTTGAAATCACTTCTGAGAGGAAAGGATGCTCAGGCTTGACTGCTTTCAGAATAGTGTGGAAAAACCAGGTATAGGTATGATGGACCATTTGTAGGTAACTTACAGAGGTGTAAGTAGGAAAATTCTGTTTTATCATGGTCAGGGGAAGAAGCTACAGACAAAAGAATATGACACTGATATCTGTGTCTGAGAACTTAATCTGTTAGAGTGACAATTTCAGTAATCATGGTGTTATTCCATTCTAAAAACTTTAGACAGGTAATAGAGAGAAGACAATTCTGTAGACTAGTGATTAGACAATTCTGTAGACTAGTCGTAGGATTGGCCATGTCTCTCTTTTGTCTCGAATGTCTTACTGCATGACATTGGGTTTGTATAGCAGATAGTAGCTGACCCAACTGAAGAAGAATTGGAATTCTACATCTGGGGGTACCTTCCTGTTCCTTCTCCTGCATTGCTTGTGACTTCTAAGCATTTTCCCCATCTGCTCCTAGATTTATCAGGTGGAGCTCTACCTTCATCTCTTAGCTAAAAGCAATAGAAAACAATGAAGAAAAGCTGAGCCCTGCTGGATCAGGCCAGGGGCCAATCTAGTCCAACTAAACTTCCTGAACCTCACAATGGCCCACCAGATATGTCAAGGAATGCTCAACATACTGTAATACTATAGCTGTATCCTGTTGCCACTTACATCTGACAGAGAGAGACTGCTACTTCTAAAACCTAGAGGTTGCATTCAGTCATCATGACCTGTAACCTGTAATAGACTTTTCATCCATATATTTGTCCAATCCCAGATGGCCAGGTCCATCACAACATCCTGTGGCAAGAAGTTCTACATATTAATTACATGCTAGATTAAATGTCCGTTCTAACTCTCTTGTCAATCAATTTTAATGGATGACCTCTGGATCTGGTATTCTGTGAGAAGAGAAAGAACTTCCATCAATCCATCTCATGTTATATGTCTCAGTCATGTTCCCCTTGGCTGCCTTCTTTCTAGAGACTAAAGGGCCCCAAATGCTGTAGCCTTTCCTTGTTAAAGACGTGCACCAACCCATTTATCATGTTGGTCACTCTCCTCTGCACCTTTTCCAGTTCTACTATATCCTTTCTGAGATGTGGTGGGTGACCAGGACTGGACACAGATGTGTTTTCAGATGTGGCCTTAGCACATTTAAGTAAATACTGTACCACTTGAAACATCCCAAAATGCTTAGTGGTTCAAGTGTTTTGGAATAAAATGTCTTAGTACTGCATAAAACTGTCTCCTAAGCAGAATGTAATTATGTTTAGAGTGTCAGATGAAAAACTTCAACTAAATTTGATGAGGGGCAGCCCAATCCTAAACTGCCTGATCGTCGTAGGTGCAGTATAAGCTAAATTCTATCGCTGCATCCTACAGGTGCCAGGGCAGCCATAGAAGGCTCCTCAGGGAAGGGGATGTTTGTCTCCTTCCCCCAAGTAAGGTGCAGGGTCACCAAAGGGTCTCCTCAAGCCTGTGCTGGCTGCTATGCTGGTGCAGATTTGAAGGCCACCATGTCACCACTGCTGGTCCTACCCCACTCTGCCCCTCCCCCTGCCCATTTCCGTCCTTCCCCCTGCCCCAAAGGAGCACACCGCTGATGGCTGTGAAATTTACTGCCTGCCAGCTCTATGTCTGCTCCTCTGAGCGCTGGGTGGCACCAGCAGTAATCTCTTAGCACAAGCAGTGGAAGTACCTTACGGCACTTTTGCAACACTGGCACCAGTGGTAAGTGTTTATCCTTGGCACTAGCTCAAATAGGATTGCGCCCTGAGTCAGAAGGGTCAAGTATTGTATAGGTTGTGGAAGAAGGAATTATAACTCATCTACCCATTTATCTGGTTAGAAAATGATTGTGGGGCATAGGGAGTGTGGGACAGTGTGCTTATACAAAATGAGTTTCTTCTATACATGCAGCACTAAAAAAAGATACAACAGTTATAACCAAAAAACTTCTCCCCATCCCCATGTGTTCTACTCTGTGCAGTAGAGCTATGTACTTTGCTACATATTGGTACGACACACGGCTCTTTGAGTCTGAAAGCGGATTAAAGCTTTTGGCCAGATTTGATTCATTCTCATGGAGACTTGTTACAATCAAGGAAACAGACTTGGAGGATTAATTTGTGATGTATGTCAAGGCTATAGGCGGATGACTTATTCTGGTCATTTTGAACTAAATCAGATATATTTTGATGTTGGTCAGATGAAAATAAGATTAGTATTCTAAGCTTTAGCTGAAATATTACTATGAGTTGCTACTGAAAATTTGCTTTTAAATGAAAACTTGCCATGGCGGTAGCCCTCATTAAAACACTGCAGCCATTATAATGCAATTGCTATGTGGGTGAAGCACACCATTGTTATACTTCTATAGCAGCCACCTGGTCTACTGAAAAGAGGCATGGTGTATTAAATCATCATGCAGCGTAGTAGATCCTTCAAATGCAGACTCCTGCAAATGACTTACTGCAGTGATTCTTCCAAGTCCTTTGCTTTGAAGTATTTATACAACTGAGCACTATTTTCATTGACTAGAAAATCTTTTCAGTACATTGAGTGACGTTTATCTCTGCTGCACTGCAGTTGTGTAGTAATTTTAAAATTTTGTTCTGAACAAGTCCTCTGTAAAGGGATATCTGATTGTGCTTTGTGATTCTGAAAGCTTGCTGTGATCAGCCACATCTTTTTAATCTGAAATTGGAACTTAATCTCCCTCTTTTCTCTTTGCAGGCCACTGACAAAGAGCGTGAATTCGCTGCTGCAGCAGCAAAACAACTGGAATATCAGCAGTTTGAAGACGACAAGCTTTCGCAAAAATCGTCCTCGAGCAAACTCTCCAGATCTCCTTTGAAGATTGTCAAAAAACCAAAAAGTATGCAGTGCAAAGTGATTCTTTTGGATGGCTCAGAGTACGGCTTGGAAGTGGAGGTAAAATATTTACAGAGGTGGAGTGATGGATTATAACTGTGTGATATCAGCTGTTTAGTAAATTAATTATGCTTGATTGAAGGACAGGTGCAATAGAGTTTGCTTCTTTGCCTTTATTTCAAAAAGAGACTGTTTCTAGGAAGAAGTTAATGCTTCCAAATGCACATGGTTGTCAGTGTGTATTCAGCCTGGAACATTTGAAGTAAAAGACAAAAAAGACATGGTATTTCTGCTCCAAGAATTTCCTTTTGATTGTGCATCTATGTGATGACTCACTTAGCAATTTAGTATTTTCCCTCAAAGAAAATCAACCCTCATGATATTGGAGAGTGGTGAGAATGAGCAGCAGGACACATCAGCAAGAAAAATAACAACAATGCAGATGAAAAACTAGTCATGGTTATTCCACATTGAAGTCAGTTTCTCTAGCTGTGTCTGTTTTAAGAGTGAAGTATTGGAACCTTTTTCAGTCAAAAAGGTTTTTGATTCTTGTACTTTACAAAGGATAGCTTTTCCACAGCTTTCTACTTTTTTCTTAGGGTGTGAACCTTCTTGGTAAACGTTGAAAAGCAGCAAACAGTTTATTTAACACTAAGGACTATGTTGTTTATCAGGAATGAAAGGCAAATTCTGTGCTAGGGATTATAAGGAAAGACACCAAAAATAGAACTGCCATCGTTATAATGCCTGTACATAAATCTGTGTTGTGGCTCTAATCTGTAATACTATGTGTGGTTTTGGTCTCGTCATTTCAAAAAGAATATTGGAGAATTGAAAGTGGCAAAGAAAAGATAAAACCAAATGATTTGAGATTGGAGCACCTTCCCTTCAAGGAAAGGCTATTATGTCTGAGGCTTTTAATTTAGGAAATAAGATGTCTAGAGGGGATGGAGCAAAGTAAGATCAAGGATGAGCTCTTGAGTTGTGAAGACTCACACAAGTCATGAAAAGTCTGGTTTTTCATGCCTTGACATGGGTCACGATGTCACTGACTCGGACCTGACTCATGACTTAGGGCCAGTGACTTGAAAAAGAATCATGACTCAAATAGACTCCTGACTCACTTTTTTGTGCACTTGTGACTCTTTTGTTTGTGTGTGTGCTTGCTTAGCTTATTTTTTTGTCACTTCCACATCCTGCCAAAGGCATTCAGAAGAATAGCAGCAGCAGATGTGGTGGGAGGAGGGTGGGCCAACTCAAGGAGATGGCAGTTGGAGGGGAGGAGGAAGGCTTAAGGGTTTTGAGAGAGCTGCACAAGACTTGTTTCTCGTAATGACTCATGATTCCAGTCAAAATGACTGTGTGTGTGGCTCAGGTCACAATGGGCGTGTGCTATAACTTGTGAGTTGACATGAATTGAGGGTCAGCGATTTGTGACTTGACTTGGGCACAGTGACTGAAGCACATCCCTGAATAAGGTATTATAAAATTATGAATGTTGTGGAAAAACGTGAATAAAGATTTTTTTCCTTCTCTTGTTACTCTAGAGTTTGGGTCACCCAATAAAATTCATTGGTGGTAGATTTATATTTGGCATGAGGAAGCAGGGATATACTTCTTCACTATGCATAATTAAGCAGGGATATACTTCTTCACTATGCTGGTTGCTTGAACAATGGAGGATAGGTGTATGCATGTTAGCTACAATAGCTATAAAATGTTCTGAGGTGGTATCATAGCGCGTCAGTTGCTTGAGGAGCTGTTCTGGGGCTTCCTGGAAGTATCTGTCGGACCACTAGTGCAAGCAGGATGCTGAATTACACGGACCCTTGGGGCACAATCTTAACCAACTTTCCAGTGCTGATGCAGCCATGCTAATGGGGCATGTGCTGCATTCTGCAGTGGAGACAGAGTCACTGAGGCCTTATCAAGGAACGTTTGTTCCATTGGGCTACATTGGGTTACATTGGGTAGCATTGGGCTACATTGTGGCTGCATTGGTGTTGGAATGTTGGGTAGGATTCGGCCCTCAATCTGTTCTGGTGTGTGTTCAGAAATAGAATCAGTAGTGTGTTATGGAAATGACAAATCCATTTCCTGATAATTTTTTTTGTTCAAATGATAACAGTGTGCCTGCATTATCAGTGAGACAGAATAGTTTAAATGTTTGGTTTAAATACTGCAGTATTTTGCAAAATATTTTGGAATATTTTGCTTTGTCTGAAGGTCAGTAAGTTCTCAGCAGAAAATGTTCTTTCCATGTTTGCCAACACTTTTAGCAGCAGAGGTTAGTAGGTTCTACCAGAATAAAACAAGTATGCGATCTTTGCCTTCTTCTCCTCTGGAAGCTGGGGATGGCCCCCTCCCCACATTTCCCATGCCGGTAGAGGAGACACAGTGAAGTGACCTTATCTATTCAGTGTGCTATGAAGGCCCTGCTGTGACCGATAAGGGAATAAATAAAAGGGTCTTAAAAGGCCCATGCCCAGCCTCCCTAAAGGCAGTCCATTATTTAATAGTCTTTAGCTCACAGCTTGGGGTTAGTGGTCTATCACATAGTGCCAAAACTAATGCAGAACTGGCTGGGGTTTTTTTCCACTTCACATTCTGGCTGAAATAGCTGGTTCTGCTGACATAAGGAAGGGTATACTATTTAACAACATCATGCCATAAATAGGTGTTTCAGAACTCAGCTAATACAGCTTAGAAAGTATCATAGGAGCCATAGTAATGAATGAGCATCTCTGTTTAAGTTTCTCAGGGACTTGCATATTTACCTGCTTCCCTGCACTTGGGAGACAGAAACTTCTGGCACACTGTAGTGCATACAGGCCTTACTGCTGGCCACTGCTGGAGCACCATCCATCCGTACCACCTGCGCTGGGGCACATCACTGACTGGCACAGCCCCACTGTGGGAGGTACTCTCCAGGTGCCATAAAAGTGCTTTACAGCATGTTTATGACACCCAGAGTTGATGGTACGAATGTACTGCTGGTGATACGGCCCACATGATTGGGCCCTTACTATGCAAACAGAGACCACGTGAAAACTGTTGTTTTTTCTGGGGTTACCATAGGCAAAGGAAAGACTTATAGCAAACGTCATGAAATTGATGATACTGGGTTTGGTTGTTGAAAGAAACTACAACATGTAGTATCAACATCCCATGGAAGACAACAGAATGGAAACAACAAAGTAATTAACAGGTTGTGAGCAATCCTCTTGAAAGCTGAAATGCCCAGTTAATTCAGAGTGTACTGTATATAGTCTTTTAAAAGTCTCTGTATCGTTGTGACCAATACTAAGCATTCAAACATGTAAACGCCAGTTGCATTCCTGGTGGGAAGACATATTGGACAGGCAACCTCGCTATTGTGGTTCATGAGATTTCTCCTTCTTCCGGTTCTGAATTAGCAAAACATACAACACCTCTGTATTTCATGTGAATACCATTCCGTTATATCAGAAAAGAATTAACTGTTTTAGTCAGTATGTGAAGTTTCTATGAGAAATCGAGTAGAGCAAAAAAAGACAAATACTTAAGGCAGTGTTTCTCAGACTGTGGGTCAGGACCTATTAGGTGGGTCGCGAGTCAATTTCAGGTGGATTTTTTTTTTTCTGATTCACTTTGCTATTGGAAAATGGCTGAGAAATAGCCCAACTTATTGCTGCATTCTCGGAAAAGCAGCAGGTTCTGGTGTCACAATGACTGCAGTTCCAGCTGTGACAGCCAGCCAGAGCTGTGCTCCGCTGCTGTCTGGAGTAGCAAACACCCCAGTTCCTCCTTAACGGGAGTAGCAATGAGCGGGGACAGCAATGACTTCCCTTCAGTGGCATAACGTGGCTTGGCAGTACTGGGGGCAGGGCATGTATTGCCCCCGTGAGCTGCCAGTGCCTGTTCCCTTTAAGCCGCTATCCCCTGCTGCAGCCATTGAGGACTACGTACCAGGCAACAGCGGCAGCAGCTGGGGCGGTGGCAGTGAGACCCTCCCAAGATTGGTCTGCCGGCTTGCCTGCCTGCTGCTGCTCCTCAAGCACTAGATCCTGCTGCGCCTGGAGCTGGGGGGTGGTGGCAGCAAGACTCTATCAGGATCAGCCTGTTTGCCTGCAGCTCCTCTCCTATTCCAGTGGCTGTGGTATGGGCTGCAATGGTGGTGAGACCCTCCCAGGATCGGTCTGCCTGCCTGCCATTCTTTCTCCTTCTTCTCCTCCTGGAGGCTCCAGTGGCGGGGGCTCCTGCTGCAGCTGGAGCTGGGGTTGCGGTAGTGGCGGCGGCAAGAACAGGATCAATTTAAAATTGGCGTCTGGAGGGCTCGGCCAGGGGCATATGACCATGCAGGACTCACTTGAGCCTGTGAAGGACCCAGCCAATCCACTGCTGCTGGGGGCAGGATGAGGGCAAGGGGAGGTGATGGCGGAGGGAAGATGAAGCAAAGGTCTGGCCAGGCCTTGTCTGGAGGTGAGCTTGGGTGGGGAGAGAAGACTAGCTTAGCTCAGCTTTTGTGCCTGTGACCCAGGAGAGGGCGGCATTCTCCTCAGGGTCAGTCAACTGAATTCTTAGGGGCACAAAAATTTGCGAATTTTGCATCTGGGGCGACAGCCCCCAAGGCCCCCTCCCATGCTACGCCTCTGGTTCCCTTACTTCTGTGTAGAGGTTGGGAACCACTGCTCTAGGGCCTCTAAAAATTTGGGACCTTCTGGTTTACAGCTACTACATATATAGATGCTGGTATCCATTGCAACTTCCTCATTTCTCAGGATTGCTTTCTGTTTGACATTCAACTGAAACATCCTTTTTGAATGATTTTGATGTTATCTTTCACATCTCTTAAGGCACTTGAACAGGAAATTTTTGTAGTTTGGCAATTTCTAATTTTACTTAAGTGAACTGCTGTGCTTTGGCTGGGCAATTAAGTTGTATTGTCACTTAGAGCACAGCCAATATTAAGTCAGTTTTTTCTCTGCTTATTGAAAAATAGCCATTATATGCTTGCTTAGTGTTATGCCACTGCAGCATGGCAACAAATGTTCCAATACTTTCACCTAAGTTTCATGAAGAGTTTTCACAAATAGTCTGTTTTGTCATTACAGCAGCTGAAAATTAAGTTGAATTGCAGGCATAAAGGCAAAACAATTCAACTGGAATTCTAGGTAGTACATTTTGATGCACAAGCTGTGCAGGGTCAAAAGGACATTACTAATTTATAATTGGTACAATTTATAATTGGTGCTCTACGAACATGTATACAGATTGATTATCCCTTATCCGGACTGCTTGGGTCGGGAAGATGTTCAGATTTTGCTGGATTTTGGAGTAATTGCTTAATGAGAAATATTTCCTCTTGCTCTTTTCAATATTACCCATTTGTGTGTCTACTGACCTCTTAACATTTTTTTTATGATGTCTGTATAGGCACACACCACAGAGCAAAAAATAGAACTTACAGCCTATACCTGGGAATGAGCACAAGACCTTCTTTCTACAGAAAGTTTAGTTTAAAAAGACTGGGACAGGGATGTCTGGATTTCAGAATAGTCTGTATTTCAGATGTCTGAATATAGAAGAATAATGTACCTGTATTACTTGCTCACACTTTCCCAGTTATGTGGGAGGGATCTTTGATAGACTCATGCTGTTTATTGGCACTGGATAAGAGGAGGGTGTCTGGGAAATTGAAGCTGGATGCCATCGTGTTTTGGAGCGCAGTCCTATGCTGTGCCTTTACACCAGGGGAGGCTCCTGCCTCCCCAGTGGCTTTCTCGGAACTGCACCTGTGAAATTGCAGGCACAGGTCTGAGGAAGCTGTGCGTCCAAAATCAGGGCCTTGGAAGCGACCTAACGGCTCCTCCCCTGTCATGGAAAAACCATTTTAACCATATCTTTAAAAATTCAATTTTTTTAAAAAAGTTTCCACTCAGAGGGCACAATCCTAACCTGAACTTAGGCGGCACAGATAGGCCAGCAAAGTTTGGCTGGCACAAGGGCCACCGTAAAGCACGTTTGGACCACTCTTGGAGTCAGGAAGGATGGCACATGTCTGTGTGCTGGCCTCTCTTACTCCGAGAGTGTCCTTTTGGTGTCCTTTGTGCCAGCCAAATTTTGCTGGCTTAACTGTGCTGGCCTAACTCCAGGTTATGATGGTGCTAATTCCAGGTTATGATGGTGCTCCGAGTCTACAGGAAATCTACCTAGAGACACGCTTCATATTCATATATTGTTACTACAGTACAACCATGATTTTAAAAAAAAATCCATAAAGACCTAAGGACAAAAGTCAGTTTTCCCATAAATTAATAAAGAATAAGATCCTAAAATTAATAAATGAATAATTGTTTCTTTCTGAATAAAATAAAATGAACCTGCTTTACACAAGCTAATAAAAATACACACTTTTCATATTATTGAATGCTATACAAACTACTATTAGGCATGTCAGTGCTTATTTACATGGAATGCACAATATGGTAAGTGAACTACTGCCTTGATGAAATACTTTAACAGTGATACCATTTTGCATTATCATTATCAACAGTACCAAGAAGAAAGTATTTTCTATGAATTGCTACAAAAAGCATTTGCTACATTGAGCATGTAGGACAAGAAAACCTGTTTATAGTTTTTATTTATTTATACATTATTCCTACAACTGCTATCCCTGAATCCAACATTTTTTGTTTTTATTGGAATGCATTATACAAGCGCACAGCCTCATCAGTTGCTCTCTCCATTCAAATTATGGTAAAATCATCATATAGCAACATACAACTATTATTCTTCTCATCATTTGGCCCTCAATGCCAGCATTCTTAGTACACTTATCACACTTATCATGTGATATATTGGGCTTGAATGTGTGACGGACTGGAAATATTGATGCCTGTTATAATATCCTTAGAGGGGAAAGAGAAAGTGTGTGTACACATATTCACAAGACCTGGCAGAAATATGTCTTATCTTTTATCTGTTAAGAGCCACTTCGACATTTTTCATAGTGATTGTTTTCAGGATCCAACAATTTGCATAATTACCTACATATATGTTCGGCAATTATGTGCATTTCATAAACACACTTTATTGCCAAACACTTTCTGAGGGTCCAATCCTTCCCTCGCTGCCTGATGGCAGCAAGGCTCCTATGACAGCCCTGACTGCCATAAAGCACAGTCAGCACCTATCCAAAAAGGTGCTCTGACAGCATGCGAGTCAGCACACTGCCTGGAGTGCTAGTGGGAAGGCCTGTGCCTTCTTGCCCACACCATCCTCGAACTCCCTGCTCACTAAAGCAGGTACAATGACAGGAGAGGTGGCGTGAGGGCAGAATAGAGGCGAGGGAACAAACCTGACTGGGAAGGGGCATAATGGGGTGGGCGAGGCTGTGGGATGGGAAGGACCCACCACAGAAGGCCCGCTCTGGATCCAATTCCCTCTGGCAACAGCCTCCCCAACCTCTTTCCTCGGACTTCTTCTGGTAAACTTGCGGGCACATGTTGGAGGAGACCCACTGCAGGGTGTGAAGCTTACACAGGAGTAAGGGGGCTTAAAATACCCTTTCCCCACTGAAGCCTCCTGGTCTGCCCATCTACCATAGGATGCAGTATTAACCAGTTTGACATCACTGACACGGAGGGGGAATAATAAGATTGTGCTGCTAGTTAATTATACAAGTTATTGGTTCTTAAAGAATTTCATGGCTGTGAAATGCATATTAATGTGAAAAATGATGTCCTTACTAAACCAGCTTAGAGCTATAAACATTCTTTTTCCATTTTTTTCTGTCCTAAAGCAGTGTTTTGGATTCATAGAGACGAGTTAGTGTTACAAGCAGTGGCATTTTCACCCAGGGCAGGTGTCACCTCCTCTGCAGCAACCTCCCTCCCCGCACTCATAATGACCAGAGGAAGACAAGCAGTGGCTGTTGCTTGCAGTGGCATTTCCTGGGCCAGTGGTGCCTGGTGCACAGGCACAAAGTGCAGCCCCCCGGAAATAGGATGGCAGTGATATTGTTGCCCTCCAGGAGGGAGGCGGGCCCAGGCTTCGGCCATAAGGCTGAATCCTAGACTCATTCGGGAGGGGGGGCACAGCCCCAAGTATGTATGTATGTATGTATGTATGTATGTATGTATGTATGTATGTATGTATGT
>JAJKFI010015523.1:0-20476 GCA_029204185.1 Lerista edwardsae
TAGCTGTTCCAGTGGGGCACGTTCTGCATCCTACAGTGGGGGGGGGGCAGTCACAGAAGCTCCTCAAAGTTTTTCCCTCACCTCAGAGCTGCCCTTACCCCGGTGCTAGAAAGTTGATTAGGATTGCACCCTAAATGTGTTTTCTGAATTTGATGATATGGTATTTGTTCACATTTAGCACATTTGCATGTGTCAGATTCTTGAGCACATGTGACAAATGGTGAGTTGCAACATGAGTTTGACACATAATGATCATCATTTGCGTATGATCCAAAACAGCTCCTATTTTCATGTGGTGTACAATAATGATGATGTGGCAGCATGTTTGCAGCTTGTGTTGACACTTGCCTGTGTGTGGTGGCAGCATGCACCTGATTGGTGTGGCAGTTTTCATATGTGTTATAGCATTTTTGTTCTGGCTTGTTGAAGTCTTGCACTCATCAGTATGTTTTGGTAAAGGCAAAGGCTCCTATTTGGAAGTGGAGTGTTGTAGGTTGAGTGTGTGTGGCAGTATGTGTGCCTGCAGTGTATTGTGATGCAAATTTGCATGAGGTATACTGTGATGAGCTTTTTATATGTTGTAATTGTTCTCATTGCCATTCATTCTCAGCTTAAGAACGTAAGACCCCTGCTGGATCAGGCCAAGGGCCCATCTAGTCCAGCTTCTTGTATCTCACAGTGGCCCACCAGGTGCCTTAGGGAGCACATGAGACAACAAGATGCTTGCATCCTGTTGCCACTCCCTTGCACCTGGCATTCTGAGGTAGCCTACTATTAACGTAAGGAGGTTGCACAACCCATCATGGCCTATAGTCCACAATGGACATTTCTTTCAGAAATCTGTCAAATCCCTTTTTAAAGGCATCTAAGCCTGATTCCATTACCACCTCCTGTGGCAAGGAGTTCCATAGGTTAATTACCCATTGGGTAAAAAAGTATTTCCTCTTATCTGTTTTAACTCTCATAATACTCCAAAAATCTTCCCATCTTCCTCTAGATTTAAAAAAGAAGAGCATGGCTAATGCAGTTTTTGAACTATTGGACAAATTATGATTTAACAGGGAAATAATTTTAAAATAGGCAACATTACAGACTGAATGTAAAAATTACTAAGAGAAAATCTAATGTTGCTGGGTTTTTTTTAAAGCATTCTAACATTGTCCATAACATTCCACCAGGAGGAATGATTTTTTTTAATTAATTTTTTTTTAAAAATAAAGTGACAGCCCAATCCGAAGTGAGGCCAACATAACAGGTATGTGTCCTAAAGTCCATTAGGAGGGAGCAGCAGCGAAGTGCAGGCCAAGGGGAGGTTTTTCCTTAAACCCGTGTAAGCCCCAGTCATCCTAACGGGGCTGCTCGGCTCTGCACCTGTTGCTTTGCATGTGCATGTGCGCAGGAGTGGCCCGAATTAGGGCCGCTAAGGCTGGGGGTGGGGTTTAGGATTTGGCACTATGGTCGTCTTGTGTCACAACCCCTGTCTCCGCCCACTGCGCCACCCAGGTACGCTCCAGCATGGCTCTGGAACGCCCTCTGCAAGGCCCAGCACCAACCGCAAGGCTGGCGCTGCTGGCGGTCGCGGCAGTGCCCAAGCGTTGGCGCTGCTGCTGGTGCTGGTCCCGCACCATACCGCCGACACTGATGCGCTTGACAGCACATTTGCGACAGCGTTCGGCTGGTGCAAGAGTGTAGCGTCGGCGTAAGGGGGGTATAGGATTGCGCTCTGAGTGGGGTGATTGAGGATGCTTGAGAGAAGATGAGAGTGAGTGGCAATGCTGGAAGTGTGTGTAAGTGATATGTTTTTGGATTGTTACTTTCACTAACAATGCCGTGATATTTTGGGGCAACATTAAGCTTTGTAAAGACGCATCAGACATACATTAATTAAATGCATCTCTATCAAGTGATTGGGGAAGCTACACCCAGGGGCCCAATGTGGGCCCAGTGTGAGACCAGCGGGGCCCAATGTGGAAGACTCACTCAGGGCCTTTCCCTTCCTTGTCGCCTCCACTCACCAGGCAGCTGTGCCAAGCCAGACGTTTGTGGTGCCAGACCAATGTCAAGCTGAAATATGGCAAAATATGGATGAATACTTTGGGCATAAGGGCACAAAGCCTAATTTGTAAAGCCAGCATAATATACATGACTATACTGTATAACATGTTTACTGCTTACATGGCATGGATTTCAAGTTGATCACCTTAACTTCCAATTTCCATACTTTTAGGAGTAAAAGTGAAAATTGAAAGCACCTCAAATGTCATATTAAATTGAAAGGGTTTTGATGATTGAATTTCTTAAGATTCAGGTCATTTCTCAAGTTTGATGGGCAGCTGTGAAGACCTTAATTCCATTTATCACCTCATGTTGCTCTGCGGTGTTAAAGCCTGCATACTGACCATTAAGGCAGTATTGCTTACCATGCCAGGAAAATCACATTAGTTCCAGAAGTAGTAGGTGAAATGCTTGCATCATCTAAAATGTTTAGTGGTCAAAAGTAGATTTCTTTCAGAGAAGATTAAATGTGGGTAATATTAGTAGTTTCAGTTTCATTTGGTCATGTCATATCATATTTCTATTCCAGAGCCAGTCCTGTCTTATGCTAATATAATTGCAATACTTATTAAATATGGGGGTGGGGTTCAGTATTTTTAAAATCTGTGCATATCCAAAATGAATAAAAACGGAGAATGTCTGCCTGAAGCAGATTTGTTTGCAGCCTTCTAAAGCATTTAAATTATGCTGTCGCCTGGTGAATGATGTGTGCTTTGCAAGTAAAATGTTCTGCAGCCACTCTAGAAGCAATGGGTTGGTACTAATGTTCCTCCAACAAGAAAGTGATGAGGCACTAAGTTGAGCTATTCTAAGAAACTCATCTTTTCCAGTGAAGTCTTTACGGAGTGCATGGTCACCATCATCAATCACAAAGATGGAGAGCAAACAGGTGCAGAGCAATGAAGTCCTAGTATAAACACTTGGCTTTATAATGGGTTGAAGAGATGGGAGAGGGGGAGAAAAACTCCAAGGAAATTAGACCAGAGTAATGAAAATACTGTGGGTTGTAATGAGTCATTTAAGGGAATTTGTTATCCCATCTAATTGCTTGATGAAATATTTATTACCCGTTTATTACCCATGGAACTACCCAACTGTAGTGCTGTCCAGTCAAATCTTTTGCTTTATTTATGGTGTGAATGAATGTATTTATTATTTATCTAAAATACATGTAGGCTGCCTTTTGGTTCTGTTAAAGTGACTATCAAGGCAGCTTACAAACCTTCAATAAAACATTATAACCAATTCATAAACCATATTTTGAGCAACATTTGTTTTGTACTTTTTGATGCTTTTGATTTATACCTTTTGTTCTTCATAATCTGTGAACTTTCTAATATACCTTAGCAAATTTCAACAGGACTGGGTAAAAGGATTTTGTCAAGTTATGTTTGAGCTCTGCTCTTAATTTATGTAAACTTTCATGCAATATGTGTGTGATGTATTAAGACCAACCCTTGCATGTTTCTTGTATGTTTCCCTTCTCCTCGATCCATTACAGAAAAATTACATATCATTATATTTACATGGGGTCTAGAGCAGTGGTTCTCAAACTTTTTAGCACCAGGAACCACTTCTTAAAACAATACTTTTTGGGATTCTCCTAGCTTTATGAGATTTTTTTTTTTAAGTTTCACTTTACCAGCCATTCAAGCCTCTGTTTTATCCTTTTTACTATAGTGGGAACTGCCTTTTGGAGCATTTGTAGAGCTCCTCATCCATAGGATTGGGAGCATTTTGGTAGTCTTGCATTCCCCTTTGCCTGGTTTTCAATAAGAGCCAAGGCACGTTTGCCTACTACACATGTGGCTCACTTTCCACAGGGCTCAATACATTTTCCTTGTCAGTTTATTAGCTTGTCAGTGTCACAACTCACAAAAAATCAGGTTGCAACTCACTGTTGGATCCCAGACCACGTCCTAGAGATTTATCCAGCTGACTGAGGTTTTTAAATTACTATTGCATGGTGACTGTGTAATAAATAAAGCAGGTATCAATAGTAACTTAATGGCTAGACCTTGATTAGCAGGAAGTCTGGTTTTTTACAGAAGATTTTTGGTAATTATATGGTTACTATGGTCACGAACAGAGTAATCGTACACATGTCTTACTCAGAAGTAAGCCTATTGTTTAATTGGGTAAGTGTGCATAGGGTTACTTCCTATACACAAAATTACATCTGGAGAAGTAACAAAAATAAATTTCACCTCTCAGATTTTTGCTTCAAACTGGCACATATCGATGTATGTTAGTAGCATGACGAAGTTCAAATTGTGACCATGCTGCACTTACTTAATTTGAGCATTTTAGTTTATTTTTAAGATTGTATGAAGTTGCATGCTTTCAAGGTCTGAAATAGCTTACAGCTGAGCCACTATGAGACTCACATTGGTCTGACCAGAACAGAGATTTTGCACAGAGCTACCAATTTGGTACAGGACATTTCCAAACTAATGCACTTGAGTTTCTGCCTGCGGGGTTGAGCACAAAGGTTGGTTGATAACCTGACAACTTAGGAATCCTCTGCAGCCTTAACAAGTATTAAATCCCCAGGGACAGCCACTTTCTGCCTAGTGGGTTTATTGTCCAGAGAATAGATCCCACATTCAAAGAAATTCAGTAACTTCCCATTCAAATGTTATCTTCTACACCTGATAAAGAGTTCAGGAGTATGGGGGGAGAAATTAAATTGTAGACTCAATGTATGCATGCCACAATGGACTTTTTAGTGATACTGAATAGGTCTTAATTTTTCTTGCAGAATAATCAACCATGACTACAGAATCTGGGTCAGACTCCGATTCTAAGGACCAGGATCAAGAGCAGACAGAAGTTTCCAATCAACAAGGAGCAGCAGGGGCAGTGCCCCAAGAGCAGCAGCAGCAGCAGCAGCAGCAGCAGCTCAGTGAGGAACACCAGAATGCATTAGAACAATTTTCTGCTGTAGCAGCTCACAGCACCCCTGTGAAGAAGGAGCAGGCAAGTTATTAGCGGGGCAGTGCTTAATTATAAAAATTCTAATGTATGCTAGCAAACAGACATGGTTTTACTCTGACACAAATACCCATCTAATTTAATGGTTTTATTTCTTCTATTTTTATTTTGGCATAATGAAGAAATAAAAATTATTGATCTGCTTGGGGGGTTAGAAACTATTTTTTTTAGTTCAGCATGTAATACTTCTGTAATTTGTGTCAGATTGTCCTCCCTGCTGGGCTTAATTTTAGAGATCACTTCTCTTGTTAAAGAAAAAAAAAACCCGCATTTGCTGTTTTATCTCTGTTAGATCACACCAAGTTTTGAAGAAGTTTAAGAATAGTGGAGGCACATTTCAGCTCCGACACTTGCTGAAATCTAATTTCATTCAGGATTGTGTGATGTTTGAAACTAACAATACATAAGGGTTTATTAAGCCCTGATAGTTCTGAAATGACTACACTGTAACTACTTTCTATCCTATGGTTTTAAACTTTATTATTCCACATGGAATTTTCCTTTTTTGCATGATTTTTCTGCATATGCAGCTAGGTGAAAAACTGTTCACTTTTCTCTTCAAAGAATATCCATCTATGTTTGTTAGCAATATGGTTTTTTCCCCCTCTTGAATTCTTCAGTTTTGTAAAAGAGTTATTGTTACTGTTGTGTAAAGAACAGTATTTGATGACTGGCAATGGGGAAATTTTGCCTTGCTCCGAGAAACTCGCATTCAACATCAGGGATGTGCAGTGTGGGGCAGCAGGTCCCATTGCCCAAACCGTCCCATTGCCCGTGGGAAAGATGCCACAGCCATCCTGCCTGCTTACACCCAAGGAGGCTCCCCTTACATCTGAGAATGCTCTCCTTACTCCCATGTTCTCCAATGTAAGAAGAGCTTTCTCGGGTGTGAGGAGAGTCTCCTCTGGTATAAGTGGATGGCTGTGGCACTTTTCTATGGACAGCAATGGGGTGGTTCTGCCTCACCTGCCACCCCCAGACCATACATCTGGGTTCAGCATCAATGATGTATCGTTTTTGTAGTGAACAGATTCCATACATTATGGTTGGCCTGAAAAAGATCTCTTCAAGGACAAGTTTTGTCACACAATTGTTTGAGCATGGTTTACTCCATCTGATTTATTTATTTTTTTAAAAAAAATTGTACTAATTTCTTGAAGCATTTTCAGTCAACTGTTGGAAGTGAATTGTTGCAGTTTGTGATTCACATAAATACGTTTTTCACACCTGGTATTTAGATCAGCTACTCTTGAGGGATGGGCATCTTGCTATCACCATGTGTTCAGGTTGTGATTTGGCATTCAAAATTCCTTTACACCAAGAATGCAGGAGGTAAAGAGAGGGTAACATCTTAACTAGCACTTCTGCTATCAGGAGCTCCTCCTGTGAAGAAAAAGATTGTTCAGTTTGCACTAGGAATCCTTGCATGAGTTGACTGCTCCATTCATTCACCAAGGGAGCTTCTGTTTGTGGAGGTAACACCCAAAAGCTGTAGTGGGGATGCTACCAGGTGGTCTTAAACAACTCTCTTACACATGAAAATAGTATATATGATACATAAAACTATTATAAAAACACAACACAGGCAATTTCATCTTAATTTAAGGGCACAGTATATTCAAAGCATTGTCTCAATTTGGTCTTTCAATAAATGCTGCAAATTGCCCACATCATGGCAGGAGTGAGCTGTTCCTCTGAGCCAGGATGAGAAGGAATGATATGTGTCATTCCAATGTGTTCAGTATGTCTAACAGTGCAATCCGATGCTCGCAGGCAAGTGTGTAGTCCAATGCTTCTCAAACTCCTACAAGGGAGTTGGGAACATAGTATGTGCAGGGAGGGGCTATGGCAGCAACGTGATCCCCGGGATTATGCTCCTAGAGGCAGAAGGTTTCTCAACTTTACCCTTGCCAGTGCCAGCCTCCAAGGGGTGCATGGAGCCCTGCAGGTGCCTGCAGGGCTCCCCAAGCCTTAGGAACAGTTAAAAAAAAAAACAAAAAACCACTTCCTATTTCACGATCAAAAATGGAACTGGTTTTCAATCACTTTCTATGTTCCTGAGGCTTGGGTGTCCTGCAGAAGAATTTAAAGGGCTCCTGCACCCCCACCCCAGAGTCTGGCACTGGCAGAGGTGTTGCGGGGAGGGGAAGACACTTCCCTGGCGGCAGCATGATCCTGGGGATTGCATTGCTGCCTTCCCCCTTCTGGCCCCTTGAAGGGGCAGGGACAAGGGCTTCCTTGGCTGGTGGGTCACAACCCACCAGTTTGGGACCCACTGGTGTAGAGGATTGCTGCGCTTCCTCCTGACATGACAAAATTAAAAGCATGTCTTGGCAACAAACCAAAATTCTTTCCTTAGCTTCATTAATTTAAAGGTAATCATTACATTCCCTTTGATCTAAAATCCGGTTCATTATTGACTTTTTTGATCTACATATATTGCAATCACTGATTTTTTCCCTCAATTCTAACTATTGAGAAATCTAGCTAGTTTTCTCAGTTGCTAACTACCCTTCTTTCAGCCTCCAAAACATTCTCTTGTTACTGGAGTTAAAACATTTAATCCCAGTGGCAAGGGAACAAATAAACCTGTTTTTCTACCCGGTGTTCCAAGGACTTATTTTGTAGCTGAGAGAAAAGTAGTTTGAGATTAAAAATTGAAGGATTAAAGGCAAATGGATGGGACTTAAAATAAGATCCTCAACTGAATCAAACCCATTTCTTCATGGCCAAAGTCATTTTTTCTTAATATTCATGATTGTCTTACAAGCACAATGTCAATAAAATCAAACAGACAAAAATACAGCAGCAAATATAAATAATTTATAAACCTAAATTCCAAAAGGTTGTCTGACAAGGTATGACTTCCAATGTTTTCTAACATTAGCAGAGACCTACATTGACTTTCCTCAGTATATAATATATGCCTTTATACTGAAGGGTAGTGCATTACATGTGAATTTTGGATTCGCTTTGTGTGAGAACGCAATCCTAACCTGGAGTTAGGCCAGCACAGTTAGGCCAGCAAAGTTTGGCCGGCACAAAGGACACTGTAAGGTGTGTTTGGATCACTCTCTGAGTCAGAGACGCCAGCACACAGACATGCGCCATCCTCCCTGACTCTGAGAGTGGTCCAAACATGCTATGCAATGGCCTTTGCAAACTTTACTGGCCTAACTGTCCTGTCCTAACTTCAGGTTAGGATTGAGCTCTGAGTTACCTCCACAAACAATAAAAGGAGCGGTCAACTCATGCAAGGATCCTTAGTGGTAACTGAAAAGTCTTAGGTCACCCAGGCCGATCCCACCCCCTCCCAGGCCCAGTCTGCCACTGGCTCACCCTCCCCCCACCCTGAAATGACCATTCTGCTGTTCAGCCACCCTCTCTTTCTCCCCTGTGACAACCATCTTCGTCCAACGCAATCTTTCCTTTTTTCAGCAGCACAGAAGCTGGATGCAGCCTCCATACTCCATCACACATCTGTGTGATGGCATAGTTGACTCCGAAATAGTTGCAAATGTACTTTTTGGCAGGTAAATAACATTCCTGGGCCAGTGTAAGGACCTTACGCCAGCTGAATGCACAGTTAGGATTGCACTCTAAATTGCACTTTTTTTAACAAAACATGTAGCTTATAAAGGTGTTTTTCATTTTTTCTTCCTAGTTATTTAGTTCTTTTTCCACTGATCAGATTTCTCTGATATCATTCAGATATTCAGATATCACCCAGATTATATGGGCAAGAGGAGAAATAAATTATGATATTATCAAGATTTGTGCAATATTGGCATGGCTCCAGAAGTAACTGTCTTGAAAAGAGCTGTCTCATACTTCTTCCTCTTTGTTAGATGTTGGTGTGTGGTTCTGTTGGTCAGACAGTGAAATTGCGTAGGGAATTAATCACGAATGAAAATGTCCTTTTTCATGTAAAATATGATACAGAATGCACATTCTGTCTCAGTGGTCACTTCTGCCCTAGATAACTGCATGAAGTGGATGTCAGGCTTCTTTAGGAAGATGAGACTTAATTCCCTGTGAAACAATCTTGCTGCATGAATATGTCTTGACAGTTTGGGGTTCTGCTCTAATAGTTCCTGGCATGTTTTTGTGCCCGGTGCAAATTAATACAAGGTACTCCTGTGACAGTTTAACCTAGAAAAATTCTGTTCCACTTTGCTACATCTGGAAATTAGAGGTAGGGATGGTACCTTTTGTTTATAAAGTTCCTGTTCGTAGGCCAAACTATATTCTGCCCAACAGAATATCTGTTCAATCACTCAAGATTTTTGTATGCTTTTTAAAAGCATGAAAAGCAGTCACAAAAATGTATGTTTAGTAGTGGGAGAAAGGGGCTGCTTAACTCTTTTCCGCTCTAGCCATTCTGCTTGAAATCACTTCTGAGAGGAAAGGATGCTCAGGCTTGACTGCTTTCAGAATAGTGTGGAAAAACCAGGTATAGGTATGATGGACCATTTGTAGGTAACTTACAGAGGTGTAAGTAGGAAAATTCTGTTTTATCATGGTCAGGGGAAGAAGCTACAGACAAAAGAATATGACACTGATATCTGTGTCTGAGAACTTAATCTGTTAGAGTGACAATTTCAGTAATCATGGTGTTATTCCATTCTAAAAACTTTAGACAGGTAATAGAGAGAAGACAATTCTGTAGACTAGTGATTAGACAATTCTGTAGACTAGTCGTAGGATTGGCCATGTCTCTCTTTTGTCTCGAATGTCTTACTGCATGACATTGGGTTTGTATAGCAGATAGTAGCTGACCCAACTGAAGAAGAATTGGAATTCTACATCTGGGGGTACCTTCCTGTTCCTTCTCCTGCATTGCTTGTGACTTCTAAGCATTTTCCCCATCTGCTCCTAGATTTATCAGGTGGAGCTCTACCTTCATCTCTTAGCTAAAAGCAATAGAAAACAATGAAGAAAAGCTGAGCCCTGCTGGATCAGGCCAGGGGCCAATCTAGTCCAACTAAACTTCCTGAACCTCACAATGGCCCACCAGATATGTCAAGGAATGCTCAACATACTGTAATACTATAGCTGTATCCTGTTGCCACTTACATCTGACAGAGAGAGACTGCTACTTCTAAAACCTAGAGGTTGCATTCAGTCATCATGACCTGTAACCTGTAATAGACTTTTCATCCATATATTTGTCCAATCCCAGATGGCCAGGTCCATCACAACATCCTGTGGCAAGAAGTTCTACATATTAATTACATGCTAGATTAAATGTCCGTTCTAACTCTCTTGTCAATCAATTTTAATGGATGACCTCTGGATCTGGTATTCTGTGAGAAGAGAAAGAACTTCCATCAATCCATCTCATGTTATATGTCTCAGTCATGTTCCCCTTGGCTGCCTTCTTTCTAGAGACTAAAGGGCCCCAAATGCTGTAGCCTTTCCTTGTTAAAGACGTGCACCAACCCATTTATCATGTTGGTCACTCTCCTCTGCACCTTTTCCAGTTCTACTATATCCTTTCTGAGATGTGGTGGGTGACCAGGACTGGACACAGATGTGTTTTCAGATGTGGCCTTAGCACATTTAAGTAAATACTGTACCACTTGAAACATCCCAAAATGCTTAGTGGTTCAAGTGTTTTGGAATAAAATGTCTTAGTACTGCATAAAACTGTCTCCTAAGCAGAATGTAATTATGTTTAGAGTGTCAGATGAAAAACTTCAACTAAATTTGATGAGGGGCAGCCCAATCCTAAACTGCCTGATCGTCGTAGGTGCAGTATAAGCTAAATTCTATCGCTGCATCCTACAGGTGCCAGGGCAGCCATAGAAGGCTCCTCAGGGAAGGGGATGTTTGTCTCCTTCCCCCAAGTAAGGTGCAGGGTCACCAAAGGGTCTCCTCAAGCCTGTGCTGGCTGCTATGCTGGTGCAGATTTGAAGGCCACCATGTCACCACTGCTGGTCCTACCCCACTCTGCCCCTCCCCCTGCCCATTTCCGTCCTTCCCCCTGCCCCAAAGGAGCACACCGCTGATGGCTGTGAAATTTACTGCCTGCCAGCTCTATGTCTGCTCCTCTGAGCGCTGGGTGGCACCAGCAGTAATCTCTTAGCACAAGCAGTGGAAGTACCTTACGGCACTTTTGCAACACTGGCACCAGTGGTAAGTGTTTATCCTTGGCACTAGCTCAAATAGGATTGCGCCCTGAGTCAGAAGGGTCAAGTATTGTATAGGTTGTGGAAGAAGGAATTATAACTCATCTACCCATTTATCTGGTTAGAAAATGATTGTGGGGCATAGGGAGTGTGGGACAGTGTGCTTATACAAAATGAGTTTCTTCTATACATGCAGCACTAAAAAAAGATACAACAGTTATAACCAAAAAACTTCTCCCCATCCCCATGTGTTCTACTCTGTGCAGTAGAGCTATGTACTTTGCTACATATTGGTACGACACACGGCTCTTTGAGTCTGAAAGCGGATTAAAGCTTTTGGCCAGATTTGATTCATTCTCATGGAGACTTGTTACAATCAAGGAAACAGACTTGGAGGATTAATTTGTGATGTATGTCAAGGCTATAGGCGGATGACTTATTCTGGTCATTTTGAACTAAATCAGATATATTTTGATGTTGGTCAGATGAAAATAAGATTAGTATTCTAAGCTTTAGCTGAAATATTACTATGAGTTGCTACTGAAAATTTGCTTTTAAATGAAAACTTGCCATGGCGGTAGCCCTCATTAAAACACTGCAGCCATTATAATGCAATTGCTATGTGGGTGAAGCACACCATTGTTATACTTCTATAGCAGCCACCTGGTCTACTGAAAAGAGGCATGGTGTATTAAATCATCATGCAGCGTAGTAGATCCTTCAAATGCAGACTCCTGCAAATGACTTACTGCAGTGATTCTTCCAAGTCCTTTGCTTTGAAGTATTTATACAACTGAGCACTATTTTCATTGACTAGAAAATCTTTTCAGTACATTGAGTGACGTTTATCTCTGCTGCACTGCAGTTGTGTAGTAATTTTAAAATTTTGTTCTGAACAAGTCCTCTGTAAAGGGATATCTGATTGTGCTTTGTGATTCTGAAAGCTTGCTGTGATCAGCCACATCTTTTTAATCTGAAATTGGAACTTAATCTCCCTCTTTTCTCTTTGCAGGCCACTGACAAAGAGCGTGAATTCGCTGCTGCAGCAGCAAAACAACTGGAATATCAGCAGTTTGAAGACGACAAGCTTTCGCAAAAATCGTCCTCGAGCAAACTCTCCAGATCTCCTTTGAAGATTGTCAAAAAACCAAAAAGTATGCAGTGCAAAGTGATTCTTTTGGATGGCTCAGAGTACGGCTTGGAAGTGGAGGTAAAATATTTACAGAGGTGGAGTGATGGATTATAACTGTGTGATATCAGCTGTTTAGTAAATTAATTATGCTTGATTGAAGGACAGGTGCAATAGAGTTTGCTTCTTTGCCTTTATTTCAAAAAGAGACTGTTTCTAGGAAGAAGTTAATGCTTCCAAATGCACATGGTTGTCAGTGTGTATTCAGCCTGGAACATTTGAAGTAAAAGACAAAAAAGACATGGTATTTCTGCTCCAAGAATTTCCTTTTGATTGTGCATCTATGTGATGACTCACTTAGCAATTTAGTATTTTCCCTCAAAGAAAATCAACCCTCATGATATTGGAGAGTGGTGAGAATGAGCAGCAGGACACATCAGCAAGAAAAATAACAACAATGCAGATGAAAAACTAGTCATGGTTATTCCACATTGAAGTCAGTTTCTCTAGCTGTGTCTGTTTTAAGAGTGAAGTATTGGAACCTTTTTCAGTCAAAAAGGTTTTTGATTCTTGTACTTTACAAAGGATAGCTTTTCCACAGCTTTCTACTTTTTTCTTAGGGTGTGAACCTTCTTGGTAAACGTTGAAAAGCAGCAAACAGTTTATTTAACACTAAGGACTATGTTGTTTATCAGGAATGAAAGGCAAATTCTGTGCTAGGGATTAT
The DNA here is from genome assembly GCA_029204185.1 of Lerista edwardsae. Classification (NCBI taxonomy): domain Eukaryota; kingdom Metazoa; phylum Chordata; class Lepidosauria; order Squamata; family Scincidae; genus Lerista; species Lerista edwardsae. Next base: position 13,037 of record JAJKFI010015523.1, read on the forward strand.
AAGGAAAGACACCAAAAATAGAACTGCCATCGTTATAATGCCTGTACATAAATCTGTGTTGTGGCTCTAATCTGTAATACTATGTGTGGTTTTGGTCTCGTCATTTCAAAAAGAATATTGGAGAATTGAAAGTGGCAAAGAAAAGATAAAACCAAATGATTTGAGATTGGAGCACCTTCCCTTCAAGGAAAGGCTATTATGTCTGAGGCTTTTAATTTAGGAAATAAGATGTCTAGAGGGGATGGAGCAAAGTAAGATCAAGGATGAGCTCTTGAGTTGTGAAGACTCACACAAGTCATGAAAAGTCTGGTTTTTCATGCCTTGACATGGGTCACGATGTCACTGACTCGGACCTGACTCATGACTTAGGGCCAGTGACTTGAAAAAGAATCATGACTCAAATAGACTCCTGACTCACTTTTTTGTGCACTTGTGACTCTTTTGTTTGTGTGTGTGCTTGCTTAGCTTATTTTTTTGTCACTTCCACATCCTGCCAAAGGCATTCAGAAGAATAGCAGCAGCAGATGTGGTGGGAGGAGGGTGGGCCAACTCAAGGAGATGGCAGTTGGAGGGGAGGAGGAAGGCTTAAGGGTTTTGAGAGAGCTGCACAAGACTTGTTTCTCGTAATGACTCATGATTCCAGTCAAAATGACTGTGTGTGTGGCTCAGGTCACAATGGGCGTGTGCTATAACTTGTGAGTTGACATGAATTGAGGGTCAGCGATTTGTGACTTGACTTGGGCACAGTGACTGAAGCACATCCCTGAATAAGGTATTATAAAATTATGAATGTTGTGGAAAAACGTGAATAAAGATTTTTTTCCTTCTCTTGTTACTCTAGAGTTTGGGTCACCCAATAAAATTCATTGGTGGTAGATTTATATTTGGCATGAGGAAGCAGGGATATACTTCTTCACTATGCATAATTAAGCAGGGATATACTTCTTCACTATGCTGGTTGCTTGAACAATGGAGGATAGGTGTATGCATGTTAGCTACAATAGCTATAAAATGTTCTGAGGTGGTATCATAGCGCGTCAGTTGCTTGAGGAGCTGTTCTGGGGCTTCCTGGAAGTATCTGTCGGACCACTAGTGCAAGCAGGATGCTGAATTACACGGACCCTTGGGGCACAATCTTAACCAACTTTCCAGTGCTGATGCAGCCATGCTAATGGGGCATGTGCTGCATTCTGCAGTGGAGACAGAGTCACTGAGGCCTTATCAAGGAACGTTTGTTCCATTGGGCTACATTGGGTTACATTGGGTAGCATTGGGCTACATTGTGGCTGCATTGGTGTTGGAATGTTGGGTAGGATTCGGCCCTCAATCTGTTCTGGTGTGTGTTCAGAAATAGAATCAGTAGTGTGTTATGGAAATGACAAATCCATTTCCTGATAATTTTTTTTGTTCAAATGATAACAGTGTGCCTGCATTATCAGTGAGACAGAATAGTTTAAATGTTTGGTTTAAATACTGCAGTATTTTGCAAAATATTTTGGAATATTTTGCTTTGTCTGAAGGTCAGTAAGTTCTCAGCAGAAAATGTTCTTTCCATGTTTGCCAACACTTTTAGCAGCAGAGGTTAGTAGGTTCTACCAGAATAAAACAAGTATGCGATCTTTGCCTTCTTCTCCTCTGGAAGCTGGGGATGGCCCCCTCCCCACATTTCCCATGCCGGTAGAGGAGACACAGTGAAGTGACCTTATCTATTCAGTGTGCTATGAAGGCCCTGCTGTGACCGATAAGGGAATAAATAAAAGGGTCTTAAAAGGCCCATGCCCAGCCTCCCTAAAGGCAGTCCATTATTTAATAGTCTTTAGCTCACAGCTTGGGGTTAGTGGTCTATCACATAGTGCCAAAACTAATGCAGAACTGGCTGGGGTTTTTTTTCCACTTCACATTCTGGCTGAAATAGCTGGTTCTGCTGACATAAGGAAGGGTATACTATTTAACAACATCATGCCATAAATAGGTGTTTCAGAACTCAGCTAATACAGCTTAGAAAGTATCATAGGAGCCATAGTAATGAATGAGCATCTCTGTTTAAGTTTCTCAGGGACTTGCATATTTACCTGCTTCCCTGCACTTGGGAGACAGAAACTTCTGGCACACTGTAGTGCATACAGGCCTTACTGCTGGCCACTGCTGGAGCACCATCCATCCGTACCACCTGCGCTGGGGCACATCACTGACTGGCACAGCCCCACTGTGGGAGGTACTCTCCAGGTGCCATAAAAGTGCTTTACAGCATGTTTATGACACCCAGAGTTGATGGTACGAATGTACTGCTGGTGATACGGCCCACATGATTGGGCCCTTACTATGCAAACAGAGACCACGTGAAAACTGTTGTTTTTTCTGGGGTTACCATAGGCAAAGGAAAGACTTATAGCAAACGTCATGAAATTGATGATACTGGGTTTGGTTGTTGAAAGAAACTACAACATGTAGTATCAACATCCCATGGAAGACAACAGAATGGAAACAACAAAGTAATTAACAGGTTGTGAGCAATCCTCTTGAAAGCTGAAATGCCCAGTTAATTCAGAGTGTACTGTATATAGTCTTTTAAAAGTCTCTGTATCGTTGTGACCAATACTAAGCATTCAAACATGTAAACGCCAGTTGCATTCCTGGTGGGAAGACATATTGGACAGGCAACCTCGCTATTGTGGTTCATGAGATTTCTCCTTCTTCCGGTTCTGAATTAGCAAAACATACAACACCTCTGTATTTCATGTGAATACCATTCCGTTATATCAGAAAAGAATTAACTGTTTTAGTCAGTATGTGAAGTTTCTATGAGAAATCGAGTAGAGCAAAAAAAGACAAATACTTAAGGCAGTGTTTCTCAGACTGTGGGTCAGGACCTATTAGGTGGGTCGCGAGTCAATTTCAGGTGGATTTTTTTTTTTCTGATTCACTTTGCTATTGGAAAATGGCTGAGAAATAGCCCAACTTATTGCTGCATTCTCGGAAAAGCAGCAGGTTCTGGTGTCACAATGACTGCAGTTCCAGCTGTGACAGCCAGCCAGAGCTGTGCTCCGCTGCTGTCTGGAGTAGCAAACACCCCAGTTCCTCCTTAACGGGAGTAGCAATGAGCGGGGACAGCAATGACTTCCCTTCAGTGGCATAACGTGGCTTGGCAGTACTGGGGGCAGGGCATGTATTGCCCCCGTGAGCTGCCAGTGCCTGTTCCCTTTAAGCCGCTATCCCCTGCTGCAGCCATTGAGGACTACGTACCAGGCAACAGCGGCAGCAGCTGGGGCGGTGGCAGTGAGACCCTCCCAAGATTGGTCTGCCGGCTTGCCTGCCTGCTGCTGCTCCTCAAGCACTAGATCCTGCTGCGCCTGGAGCTGGGGGGTGGTGGCAGCAAGACTCTATCAGGATCAGCCTGTTTGCCTGCAGCTCCTCTCCTATTCCAGTGGCTGTGGTATGGGCTGCAATGGTGGTGAGACCCTCCCAGGATCGGTCTGCCTGCCTGCCATTCTTTCTCCTTCTTCTCCTCCTGGAGGCTCCAGTGGCGGGGGCTCCTGCTGCAGCTGGAGCTGGGGTTGCGGTAGTGGCGGCGGCAAGAACAGGATCAATTTAAAATTGGCGTCTGGAGGGCTCGGCCAGGGGCATATGACCATGCAGGACTCACTTGAGCCTGTGAAGGACCCAGCCAATCCACTGCTGCTGGGGGCAGGATGAGGGCAAGGGGAGGTGATGGCGGAGGGAAGATGAAGCAAAGGTCTGGCCAGGCCTTGTCTGGAGGTGAGCTTGGGTGGGGAGAGAAGACTAGCTTAGCTCAGCTTTTGTGCCTGTGACCCAGGAGAGGGCGGCATTCTCCTCAGGGTCAGTCAACTGAATTCTTAGGGGCACAAAAATTTGCGAATTTTGCATCTGGGGCGACAGCCCCCAAGGCCCCCTCCCATGCTACGCCTCTGGTTCCCTTACTTCTGTGTAGAGGTTGGGAACCACTGCTCTAGGGCCTCTAAAAATTTGGGACCTTCTGGTTTACAGCTACTACATATATAGATGCTGGTATCCATTGCAACTTCCTCATTTCTCAGGATTGCTTTCTGTTTGACATTCAACTGAAACATCCTTTTTGAATGATTTTGATGTTATCTTTCACATCTCTTAAGGCACTTGAACAGGAAATTTTTGTAGTTTGGCAATTTCTAATTTTACTTAAGTGAACTGCTGTGCTTTGGCTGGGCAATTAAGTTGTATTGTCACTTAGAGCACAGCCAATATTAAGTCAGTTTTTTCTCTGCTTATTGAAAAATAGCCATTATATGCTTGCTTAGTGTTATGCCACTGCAGCATGGCAACAAATGTTCCAATACTTTCACCTAAGTTTCATGAAGAGTTTTCACAAATAGTCTGTTTTGTCATTACAGCAGCTGAAAATTAAGTTGAATTGCAGGCATAAAGGCAAAACAATTCAACTGGAATTCTAGGTAGTACATTTTGATGCACAAGCTGTGCAGGGTCAAAAGGACATTACTAATTTATAATTGGTACAATTTATAATTGGTGCTCTACGAACATGTATACAGATTGATTATCCCTTATCCGGACTGCTTGGGTCGGGAAGATGTTCAGATTTTGCTGGATTTTGGAGTAATTGCTTAATGAGAAATATTTCCTCTTGCTCTTTTCAATATTACCCATTTGTGTGTCTACTGACCTCTTAACATTTTTTTTATGATGTCTGTATAGGCACACACCACAGAGCAAAAAATAGAACTTACAGCCTATACCTGGGAATGAGCACAAGACCTTCTTTCTACAGAAAGTTTAGTTTAAAAAGACTGGGACAGGGATGTCTGGATTTCAGAATAGTCTGTATTTCAGATGTCTGAATATAGAAGAATAATGTACCTGTATTACTTGCTCACACTTTCCCAGTTATGTGGGAGGGATCTTTGATAGACTCATGCTGTTTATTGGCACTGGATAAGAGGAGGGTGTCTGGGAAATTGAAGCTGGATGCCATCGTGTTTTGGAGCGCAGTCCTATGCTGTGCCTTTACACCAGGGGAGGCTCCTGCCTCCCCAGTGGCTTTCTCGGAACTGCACCTGTGAAATTGCAGGCACAGGTCTGAGGAAGCTGTGCGTCCAAAATCAGGGCCTTGGAAGCGACCTAACGGCTCCTCCCCTGTCATGGAAAAACCATTTTAACCATATCTTTAAAAATTCAATTTTTTTAAAAAAGTTTCCACTCAGAGGGCACAATCCTAACCTGAACTTAGGCGGCACAGATAGGCCAGCAAAGTTTGGCTGGCACAAGGGCCACCGTAAAGCACGTTTGGACCACTCTTGGAGTCAGGAAGGATGGCACATGTCTGTGTGCTGGCCTCTCTTACTCCGAGAGTGTCCTTTTGGTGTCCTTTGTGCCAGCCAAATTTTGCTGGCTTAACTGTGCTGGCCTAACTCCAGGTTATGATGGTGCTAATTCCAGGTTATGATGGTGCTCCGAGTCTACAGGAAATCTACCTAGAGACACGCTTCATATTCATATATTGTTACTACAGTACAACCATGATTTTAAAAAAAAATCCATAAAGACCTAAGGACAAAAGTCAGTTTTCCCATAAATTAATAAAGAATAAGATCCTAAAATTAATAAATGAATAATTGTTTCTTTCTGAATAAAATAAAATGAACCTGCTTTACACAAGCTAATAAAAATACACACTTTTCATATTATTGAATGCTATACAAACTACTATTAGGCATGTCAGTGCTTATTTACATGGAATGCACAATATGGTAAGTGAACTACTGCCTTGATGAAATACTTTAACAGTGATACCATTTTGCATTATCATTATCAACAGTACCAAGAAGAAAGTATTTTCTATGAATTGCTACAAAAAGCATTTGCTACATTGAGCATGTAGGACAAGAAAACCTGTTTATAGTTTTTATTTATTTATACATTATTCCTACAACTGCTATCCCTGAATCCAACATTTTTTGTTTTTATTGGAATGCATTATACAAGCGCACAGCCTCATCAGTTGCTCTCTCCATTCAAATTATGGTAAAATCATCATATAGCAACATACAACTATTATTCTTCTCATCATTTGGCCCTCAATGCCAGCATTCTTAGTACACTTATCACACTTATCATGTGATATATTGGGCTTGAATGTGTGACGGACTGGAAATATTGATGCCTGTTATAATATCCTTAGAGGGGAAAGAGAAAGTGTGTGTACACATATTCACAAGACCTGGCAGAAATATGTCTTATCTTTTATCTGTTAAGAGCCACTTCGACATTTTTCATAGTGATTGTTTTCAGGATCCAACAATTTGCATAATTACCTACATATATGTTCGGCAATTATGTGCATTTCATAAACACACTTTATTGCCAAACACTTTCTGAGGGTCCAATCCTTCCCTCGCTGCCTGATGGCAGCAAGGCTCCTATGACAGCCCTGACTGCCATAAAGCACAGTCAGCACCTATCCAAAAAGGTGCTCTGACAGCATGCGAGTCAGCACACTGCCTGGAGTGCTAGTGGGAAGGCCTGTGCCTTCTTGCCCACACCATCCTCGAACTCCCTGCTCACTAAAGCAGGTACAATGACAGGAGAGGTGGCGTGAGGGCAGAATAGAGGCGAGGGAACAAACCTGACTGGGAAGGGGCATAATGGGGTGGGCGAGGCTGTGGGATGGGAAGGACCCACCACAGAAGGCCCGCTCTGGATCCAATTCCCTCTGGCAACAGCCTCCCCAACCTCTTTCCTCGGACTTCTTCTGGTAAACTTGCGGGCACATGTTGGAGGAGACCCACTGCAGGGTGTGAAGCTTACACAGGAGTAAGGGGGCTTAAAATACCCTTTCCCCACTGAAGCCTCCTGGTCTGCCCATCTACCATAGGATGCAGTATTAACCAGTTTGACATCACTGACACGGAGGGGGAATAATAAGATTGTGCTGCTAGTTAATTATACAAGTTATTGGTTCTTAAAGAATTTCATGGCTGTGAAATGCATATTAATGTGAAAAATGATGTCCTTACTAAACCAGCTTAGAGCTATAAACATTCTTTTTCCATTTTTTTCTGTCCTAAAGCAGTGTTTTGGATTCATAGAGACGAGTTAGTGTTACAAGCAGTGGCATTTTCACCCAGGGCAGGTGTCACCTCCTCTGCAGCAACCTCCCTCCCCGCACTCATAATGACCAGAGGAAGACAAGCAGTGGCTGTTGCTTGCAGTGGCATTTCCTGGGCCAGTGGTGCCTGGTGCACAGGCACAAAGTGCAGCCCCCCGGAAATAGGATGGCAGTGATATTGTTGCCCTCCAGGAGGGAGGCGGGCCCAGGCTTCGGCCATAAGGCTGAATCCTAGACTCATTCGGGAGGGGGGGGCACAGCCCCAAGTATGTATGTATGTATGTATGTATGTATGTATGTATGTATGTATGTATGTATGT
>JAJKFI010015526.1:0-11269 GCA_029204185.1 Lerista edwardsae
TAATAATAATAATAATAATAATAATAATAATAATAATAATAATAATAATAATAATAATATTTCCACAGCCCTAGACAAGTCACTAAGTAAAAGACTTAAGGTGGCTGCAATTTGGTAAGTTGGCAACAGTCCGGTTGGCCGGCAGTGCACAACAGTGTACAACAGTACATTACATTTTGCAATGCTGTATGTCCATCTGCAGCGCAGCCCAGTGATAGGATTGGGCAGTTTGTCTGCTAGGCTCTCCGCACTCTGGTGGAGGTCGTCAATCTGTAAAGCTGTTTTTTTTAAAGGAATATTAAATACTTTTGGAAGTTCAAAGTGCTTTACACCTTGTAAGGTAAGTACTATTATCTGTATACAAATAGCATATGAGGAGCAAAGTTTGGCCGGCACCAGGGCCACTGTAAAGCACGTTTGGACCATGCTTGGAGTCAGGGAGGATGGCGCATGTCTGTGTGCTGGCCTCTCTGACTCCAAGAGTGGTCCAAACAGACTTTATAGTGTCCCTTGTGCCCGCCAAACTTTGCTGGCCTAACTGTGCTGGCCTAACTCCAGGTTAGGATTGCACTCTAAGAGGGAGCCAATCGCCCAAGACTGCCTATTAATTAGAGGGGAGATTCAAACCAGAGATTTTCTAATTTATAGCTCAGCCTCATAGCCTCTACATTACACAAGCTCTAATTCCATGCGAGGAATTTTTTTTACATCTCCTGTGTCCTAAGTATCTGGGTTTTGAAGGAAAAAAAGGTACCTAAAAAGCAGGAATGGAATGCGGGAGTGATGTTTCTCATCACCCGTGATGTCACAAGTGCTGGCCAGTAAGTGCCTACAACAGTCATGCAATTCATCTCTTAGTATTGCAATAGCCTTATAGCTAGAGGGGGCAGATTATGTTTCTGAGAGCGCAATCTTAACCTGGAATTAGGCCAGCACAATTAGGCCAGCAAAGTTTGGCTGGCACAAGGACCACCATAAAGTAAGTTTGGATCACTCTCTGAGTCAGGGAGGATGGCACATGCTTGTGTGCTGGCCTCTCTGATTCCTAGAGTGGTCCAAACGTGTTTTACAGTGGCAGTTGTGCCAGCCAAACTTTGCTGTCCTAACTGTGTCGGTCTAACTCCAGGTTAGGCTTGTGCCCTCTGTCTTTACATCTTCACCACGCTTAAAATTAAAATTGCACAACTTATGACCCAGCAAGCATAGCCAACCAGAAACTCAATAAGCCTCTCTTTTTGTTGCCTGGCTGGAACTGCAGAAAGGTTGCCAAGCTGTATTATAAGTTGTGTAGGCCTAGCTGAAATAATAATCATGTACAGAAAAGGAAATCCAATCTGTATTTCTTTATTAATACAACTATGTTTTAACCCACATTTCCATCCAGCTAACAATAAGTCCTTCCTAAAAAGAAACATAAACACAGATAAAAATGTACATTACCATTACAAATAAGACACCAAAGAGAAAAATTCAAAAAGGGAAGCCACAAACCAAAAACAAACTCCAAAAAGACTGGGAGTTATTGGCCTCCTAGATTGTCTCCCAGGCCAAAATCACATGGAAATAGCAGTATCTGTAGCTGGCCTGAAAGTTCTCCTCTGATAACGTTTGGGCCAATTCTTTGCAGCCATATTGAAAATATGCGAAGATGGGATGCTGGAAAGGGGGAGGGCTGTGTGGTTATTTTGCTAGTGTCAAGGTTGCAAATAGACTTTATTTTTCTTTCTGATTCACTTTGCTATTGGAAAATGGCTGAGAAATAACCCAACTTGTTGCTGCATTCTCAGGAAAGCAGCAGGCTCTGGTATTACAATGATGTCACTTCCAGCCATGACATCACTTCCAGTGGGTCCCAGAAAGGTGGTCATTCTAAAAAGTGGGTCCTGCTGCTAAAAGGTTTGAGAACCACTGCTCTATAACACAATGACACAACCAAATCTAACACCGGAGACAATTGCTGCTTCAACCATACCCTGTGGGAAATACTTGACGCTGTTTCTGAGTCATCTCTAACTAGGAGACTAAATAGGCCAAGGAACATCTGACCTGAATCTCGTCTCAGCGGTGAGAATTCTGACAATGGCTCCTCCAGGCTATAAAGCTCATTCTCTACCAAGTGGCAAGTTTGAAAGCTATCAAACAAATGCCACACACCATTGTTTATCTTGTCATGCAACGTCTAATCATAAACCTCTTCTGGCGCTGACCAGACATCATGGAGGATATCAGCCCTGTCATTACTGTGGGAAGTAATCCGCTGCAGATTGAAGAGTTCACATAAACCACAACGGCAGTGGTTTATGTGCCTTGTTGTAAAAAGGATTGTTGAGGCTTATCTCGCCTTAAGGATGAAATTTGATTATGGCTCAAGTCTGCTTTGGATGGGGACTTTGTTGACCAGGCTCTGACTGTGCTATCAGGGTAAATCCTTTCTGCAAGTGTTGTTTTGTGAATGTATCCAACACCTACATGCAGAGGTACAACTCAGGCTGACATTTTGAGACTCAGGGCTAAATGGACGCAAAATATCACATGCAAGCTTCCATTTGCACATGATCAAAAAGGGTCTTCTGCCCATGGAGACACTGTCCCCACTGTAGCCCTTCACACCACCTCTCCCACCAATTCTTGAAAGTGAAGGGACCATCTGAAGACGATTCTGGTGTAGAATGAGGAGCGGCAGCTGGAATAGGAACCTTGTAAGTAAGCCAGTGGTTCTCAAACCATTTAGCACCAGGACCCACTTTTTAGAATGGCACTCATGTTGGGACCCAGCAGAAGTGATGTCATTAACCTGGAAATGATGCCATGGCTAGAAGTGACATCATCATGCAGGATGTGTTGTCATTGTTGCGCAATTAAATGACACTCCTGGAATGCAAAGTGGCGTTCTTGGACTGCAGCAATTGCACAACCATGAAACATCCCTGGCAGAAAGCAAGATGAGGACAAAATATTATGTAAAAGCACTGAACTAAAAAAAAAAAAAAGACCAAAAAAACCTTCCTTGAAGATTCAAACTGTTAACACTCACAAAAGGAATATAGCAAGAGTAAGGTCTGCAGTTTCCAAGATGGCTGCCCTTCTTGCCCCTTTATCTTTAAAAGGGACTGCACAAGGAAGGAGTCAGGTAAGCTAGATCCATCTCCATTCCTGGGTTGGAGGGCGGCAGACCTGGGGTGAGGGACCCCTCTCACAAATCCACTGTTCCCCCACTACCTGCCACTAACAAAGCTGCATTGCTTGCCTCATGGATGAGGTGGTCATTGTATTCACTGAACAATCGTCTGCAGCTGTTTGAATACAGTGGAAAAAACTGAACAACCAGAATTTGCCTGGCATGTTTCCTTGACAAACACGTGCAGTCAATTTTCTTGGAAGTCTCCACAAAGGATTCAATATCACAGTGCATCCTTGTTCTTCTGTATATATTCTCTCTCTCTCTCTCTCTCTCTCTCTCTCTCTCTGTGTGTGTGTGTGTGTGTGTGTGTGTGTGTGTCACAGTGTATCCTTGTTCTTCTGTATACCAATACAGTGTGTGTATCAGTATATAAACCTAGACCCAATTATTTCATCAGATGCAACCACTGAGATATCTACTTCAGTGCAGAATCGAAAAGAGCAATGGAAAAACTTGCATCGTTTTTCAAAAGCTCTCCAGATGTAGCTGGGAAGCAATTTCATATGACACCAACTCACAGTGAAGCATTTTAAACCCTTTTCAGAAGGTATGGCTGTTGCACTTCAAAGTTCATAAGACAACTGTCCAGAATGTATAATATTGACTATGTTCCTGGCTTTATTTAGCTCTATAGCCTTTAACTAGGGCTTTGTTTTGTTTTAAGAACATAAGAACATAAGAAGAGCCCTGCTGGATCAGGCCAAAGGCCCATCTAGTCCAGCTTCCTGTATCTCACAGCGGCCCACCAGGTGCCCCAGGGAGGCATGAGACAACAAGATGCTTGCATCCTGTTGCCACTCCCTTGCACCCGGTACTCTGAAGTAGCCTACTACTGGTGTAAGGAGGTTGCACAATCCATCATTGCCTATAGCCCATGATGGACTTTTCTTCCAGAAATCCGTCCAATCCCCTCTTAAAGGCATCTAGACCAGATGCCATCACCACCTCCTGTGGCAGAGAGTTCCACAGATTAGTTAATGGGTAAAAAAGTACTTCCTTTTATCTGTTTTAACTCTCCCAACCCTCAGTTTTAGCAGATGCCCCCTGGTTCTGGTGTTTTGAGAGAAGGAAAAGAACATCCCTCTATCGACTCTATCCCTTCTGTGCATAATTTTGTATGTCTCAATCATGTCCCCCCTCAGGCGCCTTTTTTCTAGGCTGAAGAGCCCCAGACGCTGCAGTCTTTCTTCATAAGGGAGGTGCCCCAGCCCCGTAATCATATTCGTTGCTCTTTTCTGCACCTTTTCCAGCTCCACTATGTCCTTTTTGAGGTGTGGCGACCAGAACTGTACACAATATTCCAGGTGTGGCCTTACCATCAATTTGTACAATGGCATGATAATATTGGCTGTTTTATTCTCAACCCCTTTTTTAATGACCCCAAGCATGGAATTGGCCTTCTTAATTGCTGCCGCACACTGGGTCGATAACTTCATCGAATTGTCCACCAGCACCCCAAGATCTCTCTCTTGAGCTGTCACAGACAGCTCAGAATCCATAAGCCTATAGGTGAAGTTTTTTTTTTTTTGCCCCAACGTGCATCACTTTACACTTGTCTACATTGAAACGCATCTGCCATTTGGCTGCCCATTCCCCCAACTTGGAGAGATCCTTCTGGAGCTCTTCACAATCCTTTCTGGTTTTCACCACCCAGAAAAGTTTTGTGTCATCCGCAAACTTGGCCACCTCGCTGCTTATCCCTGTCTCCAGGTCATTTATGAACAAGTTGAAAAGCACCGGCCCCAAGACAGATCCCTGGGGCACTCCGCTTTTTACCTCTCTCCATTGTGAAAATTGCCCATTGACCCCCACTCTCTGTTTCCTGGCCCTCAACCAATTCTGAATCCATAAGAGGACCTGCCCTCTTATTCCCTGACTGTGAAGTTTCTTCAGCAGCCTTTGGTGAGGGACTGTGTCAAACGCCTTCTGAAAATCCAGGTATATGATATCCACAGGTTCACCCACATCCACATGCCTGTTGACCTTTTCAAATAATTCCAAAAGGTTTGTGAGGCAAGACTTACCCTTACAGAAGCCATGCTGACTTTCCTTCAGCAATACTTGTTCCTCTATGTGTTTTAGGATTTTATCTTTGATGAGGCTTTCCACCATCTTACCCGGAACAGACATTAGGCTGACCGGCCTGTAGTTTCCAGAGTCCCCCCTTCTCCCTTTCTTAAAGATTGGCATGACATTGGCTATCCTCTGGCACCGTGGCTGTTTGAAGGGACAAGCTGCATACTCTAGTTAAGAGGTCAGCAACTTCGTTCTTTAGTTCCTTAATAACTCTTGGGTGTATACCATCTGGGCCTGGTGACTTATTTATATGTAATTTGTCAATTTGATCTAAAACATCTTCTTTATTAACCATATTAAATGGAACAGGTGGGTACTCTTATAAGACCCTGACACACCAAGGTTGTCTGGCCTCAATAGCAGATAGGATAGGGCTCCCTGCTTTGAAGCCTTGGAAAGAGAGTTTGTTTGTAACCAACTATAAAGAGCACCAGCAGTAAAGATTAAACATTAGTCTCGGTCTCCTTCCCCGAGTACTTAAAAGAAGAGTGAGGGGAGGTGGCAGGGGAGGAACACTTCCTGGTGTTTTAATGACAAGATGCTCCCATGACTTTGAGCCCAGCTGGATCCTAACTGCCAGAACATGTCCAGTCGGGCGTGGGGGGAGGGGTGTCCACCTTGTATGGAAATGCAGAAATGCAAAGCAGGAAGAAGCACTAATTGCTTCTGTTTGGAGGACTTATAAGTTGAGCAGCCACGTTGCTATAGCAATGGTGTTCTGTTTACAGTACATCCTTGCCTTTCCCGGGCAGTTATCAGCGGAGTCACTAACAATAAACAGGACTTCCAATGCCAGCAGTCCATGGGGGTCAGAAGATTTGCCAGCCCATTATCTGCTCAAATTCTCTCCCACATTTCTGGGATGTGCCGCTGTGGGATTCAGACAACTTCTTTTAAGATATGCCCCATGGCCAACGAGACATGTCCCTCAGCAACATGATTAATGGCAGAGTTGACACAATTGTTGCTTTCCTCTTGGGCAGGTGGACTTTGCGTGTGTCCTCTCAGGGCTGGCTCTAAGAGCGGTGGGGCCCAATATGGGGCATTCTCCCCTTTCTCCACCCCCCTACACACCAAGAAGAGCACTTGAGGGCCACTCACGAAACGTGGCACCTGGAAGTAGCTGGTGGTGACAGGATGATGTCACTGCCAACTGCTTCTATTCCAGGAGGCCCATTTTGGGCCATTTGGAGGCAGAGGCAGGCAGGAGGCCCCAAGGCAAAGCTGCTTTGCTTGCCCCACTGACTTACAGCCCATAGAGATCCCAGCTGCTGCTGCAGGCGATCTGCTCACTGTGTTGGTAAAGGGGCCCCCAAAGTGCGGGGCCCAATATGCCGACATTGGTCACATTGGCTTAAGGCCGGTCCTGAGTCCTCTTTACTAGAGTAGAAGAAGATTCCTGAGGTCCACCCATCAAAGCCGGCTGAAAAATGGTGGCTCAGGGCATGCGTGGGGCCAACTCTGTACAGTACCCAGCCCAAACCCTGCTGATGCCCAAGGTGGCATGCGAAACAATCCCTTTACCCAATAATGTGCTTGCCCCTCTGCAAAAGTATGCCCCAGAAATGACATCACAACAGGAAGTGACAGCACACCTGGGCTTTTAAAAAAGGTGAAAAATGGGGAATGGAACCTGCATCCTCCCCCCAGCAGCATCCCCCTTCCTGCTGCCCCCAAGCCTGCAGTCATCCCTCAATAGTGGTGTAGCTTGGTCATTTGACACTTGGGGCCCATCAATTTTTAACATCCCCCGCATATGACAAAATTTTTCATTCATTCATTCATTCATTCATTCATTCATTCATTCATATTTTTCACATTTTTATACTACCCTTCTTCCAAGGAGTTCAGAGTGCTGTGCATGGTGCCTCATTTTCTTTTCTCCACTTTCAGAGTGCAATCATAAGTTGCATGGATTGGCGAGGCAGGCAGGACTATGCCAAATCCAGCGCACCTTAGGTGTGCTGGGGACCCTCCCTGGGGCAAGGGCACATTCATCCACTTGCTCCAGGGGAGGCTCCAGCCCAGTAGTGGGATCTGCAAATGAAGAAGTGGAATGCTGGGCGGGACTTACGTGCAATTGGCTGCCCGTCCGCTCCGTTCTGACACCCCCCCGCTCACCGCGCGGGCTGCCCTGGCCTCGGAGGGGGCACCTGCTCGCCCAGGGGGGAAGGGTGGCCCCCCCTCCCCCCCAGGGCAAGCAGGCGCGCCCTCCGAGGCCAGGGCAGCCTGCGCGGCGAGTGGGGGGGGCGTCGGAACGGAGCGGACGGGCAGCCAATCAAACGGTAGTCCCGCCTAAGTCCCGCCCAGCATTCCACTTCTTCATTTGCAGATCCCACTACTGCTCCAGCCTCTCCGTAGGGTTCCTCGGAACTGCGTCGGGTATTTAGCTGGTGCAGAACCAAGAAAGCTGCACGGCCTGAGTCGGGGCCGCACGGCCTCCCGAAGCTAAAGAAAAAAAGTGTAACACCAAAGGAAAATGACAGTGAATCTGCCGGAGGTCAGGGTGCAACCCAGTTGTGGGTAATGGTGACCCACCAGCTTCACTTATTTATTTATATTTGTTACTTGTCCATGTAAACTCCCAGAATGGCAAACAGTAAACACCGTCAGTCAGCATCATCAAAATGCCAGCACAGTGTATTTTTGATCAGACAGTAAAACTCAGCATTATAATAAAAAAACAACTATTCAAGCCAGCTACGAAACATGCTGGGAAAGCCTGGACAATTTTGTTAAGTTTTCACCTGGTGCTGAAACAATATTAAGGTTGGCACCAAACAAGCTTCACTTGAAAGGGCACAGGAAGTCACAACTGAAAACATCCTTTCTCTAGTCACCATCTGCCTAACCCCAGATGGCAGGGAAATGGAGAAGGGATCCTCTGTTGATGAAGGTGGGATTCAGATAGAGTTACGTGGAAGAAAAACTTGAAGATCGGGAGTACTGTGTACAGTTCTGGTCGCTACACCTCAAAAAAGATATAAGGGAACTAGAGAAGGTGCAGAAGAGACAACAATGAAAATGATTACTGGGCTGGGGCACCTCCCTTATGAGGAAAGGCTACAGTGCTTGGGGCTCTTCAGTCTAGAAAAAAGGCACCTGAGGAGGGATTTGATTGAGATGTACAAAATTATGCATGGGATGGATAAAGTGCCTAGAGGGAGATTCTTTTCCCTCTGTCACAATACCAGAACCAGGGGCCATCCACTAAAATTGAGTGTTGGGAGAATGAGAACAGATGAAAGAAAATACTTTTTTTACCCAGTGGATAATTAATCTGTGGAACTCCATGCCACAGTAGGTGGTGATGGCGTCTGGCCTAGGTGCCTTTAAAAGGGGATTGGACAGATTTCTGGAGGAAAAGGCTACAGGCCATGATGGGTAGTGCAACCTCCATACTTTAAAAGTAAGCTACCTCAGAATACCAGGTGCAAGGGAGTGGCAACAGGATGCAGGAGTCTTGTTGTCTCGTGTGCTCCCTGAGGCATCTGGTGCGCCACTGTGAGATACAGGAAGCTGGACTTAATGGGTCTTGACCTGAATCAGTGGGGCTGTTCCTATGAGCACGTTTCTGAAGAGGAGCTTCTGGTTCTGGTGGCTGTCAAAGAAAAATGCTGTGGAGAATCTTGACTAGCCTCCAGTGTGCTTACCTCAGAATTTACCTCAGAATGCCAGGTGCAAGGGAGTGGCAACAGGCATCTTGTTGTCTCGTGTGCTCCTTGAGGCATCTGGTGGGCCACTGTGAGATGCAGGAAGCTGGACTAGATGGAGCTGATCCAGCGGGGCTCTTATGTTCTTAAGAGCCGTGTCCCACAGAGTATGAACTCAAGTTCTTGGGCTCCCTTTCTGATGTAATTCCAAGCTTATCCAGCTATAACAGTTTTTCTGATTGAATGGTCTGAGGAATTTATGCCATGTTTAGCCATCCAAATCACTGTATATGAGGCAGAGAAACTTATAAACTCCTTAACCACATTAGTTTGGTTTAACTATGGCAGATGGTGGATCCATTCCCTGCCAATGGGCCAAACTGGAGACTGCTGCAGTGGGGAAAATCTTCCCTGGTGTGAACAGCACTTTGCATTCTGCCGGGGAAGTGGTGAAAGACCCTGACTACACCTTGCAGGGGTCGTCGCGGCCAGCCGCTTCTGTGCAGAATGCCAGGCACGTGGCTTGTGGGGCAGCAGACCCCGGAAGCAGTTGGACATGAACATAAGAACATAAGAAGAGCCCTTCTGGATCAGGCCAAAGGCCCATCTAGTCCAGCTTCCTGTATCTCACAGTGGCCCACCCAATGCTTCAGGGAGCACACAACAAGATGCCTGCTTCTTGCTGCCACTCCCCTGGGAGCTGTAGTCGTGGTCTTTCGTGGCTTCTCTGGGTAATGCGAACTGGTGCTCATGCCAATGAACAATCAGAAGGGCACCAGATCCAGTCTGCAGGCTGGAGTTTGGAGTTCCTGGGCTAGATAAGACAGGGGTTTTCTAGGAAGAACTCAGGAATGGCTTGCTTTGATGAGTACAGTTTGGCATCCCTTGATTGAAAGAGGGAGGAAGAAAAATCATCATATGCAGGACATGCTTGCAATGTGGACTGAGAGTAAATGCGCCACCCGGCCTTCTGTTTTCATCTTAGTGCTCTGTATACATGATTACTATTGGTTGCCATCTCTATTAAAAGCCATGCAATTGTTATAATTATTAAAAAATACTGTATTTGTAGATTGCTTTTCCATAAAAAAAGTTTACAAAGCTATTCTGGTTAATACCAGCCGTCAAGGTGGAAGTCCCATTTAGCTGTAACTCTAGCTGGTTTTCTGCCTCCATCGTCTATGTTGGCCTTCTAAAGCAATCAAGGACAGCCATTGTTTTCTAAAGTTACTAGCACAAAGAGACACAACAAGTGCCCAAGACGACAATGAGACAGGAGACGGAAACAGAGGGAGTAGGTAGAGGGTGAGCAGCTCTGGCAAGATCATCAGCTCTTCCTTTTAACTAGGACTGACAAGGCCAGAAGCCAATCAGGGAAAGGAAAAACCAGCTTGAATAAAATGTATTGACCTCAATTCCTCATTCCAGCCATCTGAAAGGAATCCAAAGCAAACGTTTCGTTTGTGTCCTCAAATATTCCGTCCTGTTATTTTAGTGTATTTCACATAGCTTTGCACTTTCTAGTTTTGGCCTGGACATGCATTTTCTATGAGAAAGGCAGTGTACAAGTGCAGACAGACGAAAAGCAGGAGGCTCTGCTGATATATGAGCTTAGTGGATGGACACCTTGCCTTCGCACACAGCCGCCTTTGCGTGCTACACATTATCCTGTTCACCTAATTCCCCACCACCAGACTGCTGCAATGCAGCTGTTGAGATGAAGGGGTGGACCTACCGGGGGGGCGAGGGGGTCACATGAACCTCGGCGCCACTGCCACGGCCTGCCTTCTGGAGCAGCCCCTACCTGCCCCCTGGAGCCCTCCCAAAAGCCAGGCAGGCCACATGCAGCATATGCAGGCCCTCCAAAGGCTTACAGCAGCCTTTGGAAGGCCTCTATGCATTACTTGCAGTGTTTGCTGAAAACCGGAAGTAATGCTTAGACCTTCCAAAGACTGCAGTAAGCCTTTGGAGGGCCTGCAGTATGCATGGAAGTTGCACGAGGCTCCAGGTGACATGGTGGCACCGGGCAGTCGGGGGGGGCAGCAGTCATGGCCGGTAACCCGGTATGCATCCACCTTCGGTTAGGCCAACGTGGCTCCAGAGTGTGGGAAAGAGCTGAAACTACATGCCTATCTGTGTTTGCAAAAGTTGTGAGGTCACAGCTGGAGTCAGGAATGCAAATCTAATCAAGAAGGTTCCATTCAGCTAGTAATGCAATCAGGAGAAACCGACCTTTATCCTGATAGGATAAGTAATTGTGCCAGAGGGGTATAAAAATACCCAGGTTTGGGGGATATAACAGCACACCCACCAGAGAGAGAGAGAGAGAGAGAGAGAGAGAGAGAGAGAGAGAGAGAGA
>JAJKFI010015527.1:0-13048 GCA_029204185.1 Lerista edwardsae
AGAGAGAGAGAGAGAGAGAGAGAGAGAGAGAGAGAGAGAGAGAGAGAGATTAGATCTCCTGATCCACCATTGTAAGTCCTGGTTTGGAGTCCCACAGGGCATGCTGCTGTTGTGTGCCATGGGACAGTTGGCATAAACAGCTGGAGACCCTGCATGCATGCTACCCTGGCTTCACTGGAGCAGATGAGATAGGGGTGGGGTGGTTTGCAGGAGGAGTGGGGCAGGGAGCAGTGAAGGCAGGGGGTGGTTCAAGGGTGGGAGGGTATGGATCTCCTGGGCACTCACTCACACTGGGATCATATTCCCCTTTTCCTGGCCTGATACAACCCTTAGAGCACAATCCTAACCCAGAGTTAGGCCGGCACAGTTAGGCCAGTAAAGTTTGGCTGGCACAAGGGACACCGTAAAGTGCGTTTGGACTACTCAGAGTCAGAGAGCCCAGCACACAGACATGTGCCATCCTCCCTGACTCCGAGAGTGGTCCAAACGTGCTTTATGGTGGCCACTGTGCCAGCCAAACTTTGCTGGCCTAACTGTGCCAGCCTAACTCCAGGTTAGAATTGTGCTCTTAGACAAATCCCATCACAACGGCATTATGTAATTTGTACAGGCATCACTTATTGAATACCTCACAGTCTCTTGAACAACTGTGCCTTCACAAACACCTGAGATCAGTTTGATAAATTAATTTTTCAGACAGGCACAAGGGACACCATAGAGTATGTTTGGACCACTCTCGAAGTCAGAGAGGCCAGCACACAGATGTGTGCCATCCTCACACATCAGAGAGTGGACCAAACGCATTTTACGGTGGCTCTTGTGCCGGCCAAACTTTGCTGGTCTAACTGTGCCAGCCTAATTCCAGGTTAGGATTGCACTGTTAGGCTCCCTAGACTTATGCCAGCGAAGTAGGTATTTTTAAAACTTCTGTTGTTTACTGACTTGTATCTTGTGTTGAAGGGCAGGACAGATGTTGGGAAACAAAGTTGCCACCAACTTCTGAGTGATGTGCAGAACAGCACATGGATGCATACTAGAGATACCCACTTTTCCTCAGAGTTCAGTCTTGGGAATGCACTCTGAAATCCCTCTTGTTAAACATGCCTTAGGCTACCCAAATTGTCACCTGCACACTGTTCCTCATCTTGCACACATGGATTGTGGCATATGTTTGCTGGGAGCTGTCTACTCAAGGTGGATTTTTGACCCTGGAATAGTTTTTGCTGGAAACCGATGGACTCTGAGCTTTCAGAAAACACCATTCCGGAGACTGCTAAATGACTTAAACATGACATCCACAAAGGAGCTGCATTAGTATATAGACTGATATTATTTTCATATAACTCTTAGCTTGGAACAGGCTTTTGCTCAGGGCAATATGCTTTCCATTTGCCCATTTGCTCCTTGCACTTTATCTGCTGTCTTTTCTTACAAAGTTTTTTTTTTCATTTACCTTTGCCCTCCATAAAATCCTGAGATTGTGGGTTGTCTGTGGGGCTCCTTTGACCTAAGCCTGCCTGTCTGCTGCAAATTCTTCAGGAAGCTGCCAGTTTTGACACAGTTGTGTTATCTGTTCCCATGCAACCGTGAGGGCCTTGTTAAGAAGCGAGACAAAGAAAGGCAAACATTTGTATTATGTCTGTGCAAGTCCCAGAGAGATAACGCTCCTCTTTTCAATTAAAACCCCCCACTTTCCCCTTTCTTAGACTCTAGTGTTTCGGGATAACTTGTATACTTAGCAACATGCACTTGCATAATCTCCCTCCTATACCTGGAGTATGTCATTTTGGCTTGGGGAAAGATAAGCACTGGAAATAACTCTAAGGGAGGACATGAAACCAGGAGAGTATATTCAGTATATCCTCTAAAAATATGCCCTGGAAAATGTGACATTGAAAACTCTGATATAAGGGCTCATCGCATCTGCAGAAACTTTGGTACGCACATGCAACTCCCCCATGTATGAAGGCCTTCACATTCTTTGTGCAATCAAGATACACTCTCTGCTTGCATCTGCCTACTTTGAAGGGTGTACAGCCAGCAACATTAATGGAAATTTAAAAAAAAACTTTTCCCCCAAATATGATAGAAGCAGGAAACCTGCTAGCGAAGCAGTTGGCCTGCTGGATGGTGAACAGGCAAATGGGGAGGTAAAAAGGGACCAAGAGATTGTATAGAAGTGTATGCACTGGTGCAGCCGGGCCACATGGTCTGCCCTGATCCAATGCAGCTTAGGAGGTGGCTGGAGGTCTCCTCAGGGTAAGGGAGGACCCTGAGTAAAGCCATCTGCCATATGCTCAGGATCGTCAAAAAAAGGACTGAGAATAAAACTGCTGATATTATTATGCTATTGTACTAAACAATCTGAAGCACCAATACTTTGGCTACCTCATGAGAAGAGAGGACTCTTTAGAAAAGACCCTCAGGCTTGGAAAGATTGAAGGCAAAAGGAGAAGGGGTCTAGCAGAGAATGGGATGGTTAGACAGTGCAGCGGTGTTATGCTGCCGGAACGCTGGGCGGGACATCCGGGTGATCGACAGCCCACCGGTCGCGTTCCGGAGTGTTACGCCGTTTGCGTAATGTACACAAGCAGCGTAATTGGTTACGCAAATGGCGTAACGCTCCGGAACGCGATGGGCGGGCTGTCGATCACCCGGATGTCCCGCCCAACGTTCCGGCAGCATAACACCGCTGAGACAGTGTCACCGAAGCAATTAATGTGAATTCGGGGGAAATCCAGAAGCTAGTGGAAGACAGAGAGGTCTGGCGTGCTGTGGTCTATGGGGTCAAAGAGAGTTGAACACAATTTGGCAACTGAACAACAACAACAACTACTACTACTACTACTACTACTACTACTACTACTACTACTACTACTACTAACCAATGGTAATTCTACATCTGGAGTATTGTGCCCAGTTCTGATTGTTATATCTTCAAAAGGATATAGTGGAACTGGAAAGGGGTAGAAGAGAGCAATCAAAATTATTAGTGGGTTGGAAAACCACACTTATGAAGAAAAATTGCAACATTTGGGGCTCTTCCATCTAGAAAGAGAGTCCCTAGGGTGGTGGACATGATTGAGAGCGCATTCCTAAACTGCGCTGGAACAGCGGGACCTGCGGGCCTGCACTGTATCCAGCGTCACTTGGGAGCGCTCAGGAGGCTCCAGCCTCCCCATGGGCTCCTCACATCTGTGCCTACCCACCCCCTTCCCCAGGCCAGCACACCTCCCGGACAGTAGTGTCAGCCTACCGGTATGCTGGGCGTGTTTTCCGGGTGAGCGGCAGCGCGATCGCTGCGTTCTGTTGCGTAACGGTGAAAGCCCGCCCGCTGCGGGCGGGCTTTCGCCGTTACGCAACAGAACGCAGCGATCACGCTGCCGCTCACCCGGAAGACACGCCCAGCGTACCGGTAGGCTGACACTACTGCTTCTGGCCCGCCCATCCCCCCCCAGTTCCACCCACCCATCCACTCACCCACCACCCAGAACCACATTTGTCCAGAACCACTCTAGCCAATCAAGTTGGGCTGGTGCATGAACGGCACAGTGGGGCCTTGGGCTGGGGCCTTTGGGGTGCTAATGCTGCTAGTGTCAGCCCAACGGCACTAGTGCCGACCCTCATATAGGTGCTAGTAACATTGGGCCAAAGCAAGTGGTTAGAGTTGGCCCAACGGCTCACCTAGGATTGCACCCTGAAACATTTAACATTATGCATGAAGTGGGTAGAGTGGATAGAATGAAGTTCTTTCCCCTCAGCCTGACACCAGAATCAAGGGACATCTACTAAATTGCAGGGGAGTTAGAACAGATAAAAGCAAATGCTTCTTTGCTCAGAGTATGATTAATTTGTGGAACTCCATCCAGAAGACATCTTGGCCTACATGACTTTACAAAGCACTTGTAATGATGGCACTTGGCCTACATGACTTTACAAAGGGACTGGACTGATTCATGGAGGAAAACTCCATCACAGCTTACAAGCTACGATGGGTGTATGTAGCTTCTGAATTTTAGAGGAAACCTAAAGCATATATCTGAAAGCCAGGTACAAGGGAATTGCAAAAGGATGCAGGCATCTTGTTGTCTTGGGTGCTCCCCAAGACATCTGGTGGGCCACTGTGAGATACAGGAAGCTGGACTAGATGGGCCTTTAGCCTGATCCAGTGGGGCTCTTCTTATCTATCTTCTATATATATAAAGGAGAACGTGTGTGTGTGTGTGTGTGTGTGTGTGTGTGTGTGTGTGTTCCACATAGGCTCCGGAATGCCTGGAGCAACGCGCACCAAACTTGGCACGCACATGCCTTGTGGCCGTCGACAAAAACTACGGGGGTACAAACCCCCTAGCGCCCCCAGGGGTGGGGGTGCACAGGTAAGGGGGCGCCATGTGAAAATGATCAAAAATGGCCGATATCGGCGTCAAATCTGTAGTTTCCGGGGTAGCTGAGATGAGCGGCGACGCTCCCGATGCTGTTGGAGTCTGGATTCAACCCCTGTTAGCGTGGGGGGCAAGAAGGGGTGCAAAATAAAACGTCCACCATGACCTGCTGGAACGCATGGAGTAATTGACACCAAACTTGGTACGCGTATGCCTTACGGTCTGGTGACAAATACTGTGGGGGGTACGACGCCCCTAGCACCCCTAGGGGTCGGGGTGCGAAGGGGGTGCCATGTAAAAATACTCGAAAATGGCCGGCATTAGTGTTGAATCCATAGTTTCTGGGGTCGCCTAGAAGCTTGGGATAATTTGTTACCCAGGCAATGCCAGGTAACAAAAGGCTAGTGTTCCTATAAGTACATGTTTGAAGAGGAGCATCTGGTTCTGGTGGCTGTCAAAGAGAAATGCTGTGGAGAATCTTGACTAGCCATCAGTGTGTTTACCTCAGAATTTACCTCAGAATGCCAGGTGAAAGGGAGTGGCCACAAGATGCAGGCATCTTGTGGTCTTGTGTGCTCCCTGAGGCATCTGGTGGGCCACTGTGAGATACAGGAAGCTGGACTAGATGGGCCCTTGGCCTGATCCGATTCTTTAGTCTATCATTCACCTTGCTGTGCTAACTTGGGTCGTTGCACAAGCAAGATGCTTTTGAAAAGGCTGCTTGCCTACGTGCAGGTCTTGGAGGCACAATGAGACATGGGCAGCAAGTATCCATTTCACAGTCTCACGTTTGCCTCTGACATGCAAAGTGGGGACAGAGCAAACAGGTATAAGAAGGAGCAGGCAATAGAGACATGTGTATAACCTTTTCTCCCATCTGCCACTTTTCCTCTGCAGTCCCTTCCCACCAGTAGCATAGCCAGAGGGGGGCATCACAGTAAGTATTGTAGGCACCACAATGCCCCATGTAAGTGGCTCCTCCCTCTCACCGTCTGAGCCATTCTGGTCAGCAACAGCAACACATTGATGCTCAGTGAGCCCCTGCAAATTGCCTCATGGCCCAGAATGGCTCTGACGGCAAGTGGAAGGGGCCACTTACATGGCACATTGTGGAGCCTGCAGTACTTACCGTGATGCCCTCCTCTGGCTATTGTATGGTTTCCCAAAGCTGCTTTTCCCAATTTGACCAGGAAATATGGTAAAATTTTATATGGACATAAAAAAAGGGGTGAGTGAATGGAAGATCTGATCATGGCTCTTGCAAATATTTATTTGCCTTAAAGCAGTGCTTCTCAAACATTTTAGCACCAAGACCCACTTTTTAGAATGACAATCTGTCTTGCACCCACTGGGAGTGATGTCATGGCTGGAAGTGCCATCGTTGTAACACCAGAGCCTGGGTTATTTCTCAGCCATTTCCCAATAGCAAAGTGAATCAGAAAGAAAAAAGCCTATTTACCACCTTGACACAAGCAAAACAACCACACAACCCTCCTGCTTTCCAGCACCCCATCTTCCCATATTTTCAATATGGCTGCTCTAGGTGTTTTGTGACCCACCTGAAATTGGCTCACAACCCACTGTGACTCACAACCCACTGTGGGTCCCACTGCCTTAAAGTAACTGAGGGTGGAGGCAGGAAAGATTGTATGTTCTTAACCCTTCCTCCTCCTCTTGTTTTTTTTTTTTTACTTGGAAACCCCCTCCTAAAACTGCAATGACCTGCTTTGAAGTTAAAAATAAAGGCACGGCAACGCACCTGTTTGTTTGTTTTTGTTTTGCCTGGCAGGCAGGATTTAGATTTTTAAAACTGTCTCAGAGGACAGAGTTAAAACAGCCCTGTTGCACCATTATTCTGATCAAAATGAGAACCCCCAGTGGCTGCCCTAAAATAAAATTTAAAAAAAACAAACGTTGCAAGTTCTGATCATGAATCTCCCATTGTCTTCTCTCTTTTGGACCTCTCTTCCCCCCCCCCCCCATGTCTGGGGAAACTGGCTACAGAAGGGGTTATAGAAGATGTCTCAGATAGTGGAACGAGTCAACCCTCTTGCGTATGGTCTCGCACTGCCCACTCCACTCGGCCCCTCGTAAGGAATTCTTGGCGCCTCTGCTGAGGAAGTGGAGCAGCTACCCTGGCCATGTTGTTCTCAAGAATGCCTTGTCAGCAGATGATCCCCTAGTTGTTGAGAAGACAGCAGTCTTTTTGCGCTATCTTGTGGAATATCAGAAGCTACTTCCTAGAGACAAGCTATCTTAGTACCCTTGCCTTAGCATTTTATATCTATATATTTTATTTTTATTTTCCATTTTATATTACTTTATTTAAACCCCTTGCATTGTGTATTGTCTATTCAGAGACGGATCTACAGGGAGGGCAAAGCTCTAAGTGTTGCAAGAAGCCTTACCCTGTCATGTAAATCCCTCCTCTCCCTTGCTGCTGTAGCCAGTAAGCAACGCCAAGATGTTGCTGTTCCCTGTGAGGATTGGCTAAAACGGTGCAGGAGAGGAGTGATTTCCACTGCAAAGTAAGGCTTCATGCAAAACTTAGAGCTTTGCCCTCCCTTAGATCTGCCTCTGTGTTAATTATGTCTTGCATATTGTATGCCAATAAAGGTTGGTTGGTTGCTTGATTATATTGGAAAGAGTTTGGCCACTTTGTAGTTCTGCCCATGAATACCCAAAGGTGGGTGTTTCAAGCACTTATTTGCTAACGATGTACAGCCAACCTGTTTCCTGCTCTGAGATTAGTAGTTCATCAAGTCGACATGGATGCAGCCCTTCAGAATCTACACATGCTTTTTTCGGTAGTAATTACCCCATTATCATCACTGACAGGAGTGATAAATCTGTCAGCATCTCTGCTCAGCCAACTGTTTCCTTACTTACCAGGAGCTGTTAACGTTTGCTATAGCCCGAAGGCACACCAAGAGTTGTTCTCTGAAACTCTATTTCCGGATACCGGCAGACTAATAGCAGACTCACCACCCGTTAAAAGATCTGTGGGAACGAATGCTAATCAACTGATTAAAAATGGCAAGGGCCATAATGTTGCTGAAGTAGAAAATCTAGCTGGTCCAAATGGCTGTGGAAAGTACTAATGTCAGGGGCGTAGCCTAAGAAGCACAGGGGAGTGAAATTGCACCGGGCAACAAGCTTTATGGGCAACAAGCTGAGCATGACACTGTGGCTAAAATTCTGAAAACCTTGGTATACATGAATAATATACTACCATGTAATACTACCATGTCAATGTGGAATTTAACTCAGAATACAATGAAACAAACCAGAGTGTCATATCTTTATCAAACGTTATGGCCAAAAAACCAGAAAATGACAATACAACTGCCATTTAGAAATCGTGGTTTGTTAAAATCGTGGTTTTTAGGAAGAAAACTGTCAAGTTTTATATCATTTGATGTGGAATTTCATGCAGAATGCCTTGAAACAAATTGGAGTATAATATCTTCATTCTATCAAATGTTATGGCCAAAAGCAAGAAAATGAAAACTGTGATGTCACTTCCTGTTGTGATGTCACTTCCAGGGCATCATTTTGCACTCAGCACTGGGCAACACTTTCATTAGCTACGCCAGTGACTAAAGTTATTTAACTGCTAGCATGTGGACTTGCAGACAGTGCTGAGTTGGACTTGGGATCAAGTTTCCTTTGGCCATAGATGGTCTGGGTTGACTGTGGCAAGTATGATTATTGGGCTGGGGCATCTCCCCTATGAAGAAAGACCAGTGTTTGGGGCTCTTCAGTCTAGAAAACAGGTGTCTCAAGATTGAGACGTACAAAATCATGCATGGGATGGATAGAATAGATAGAGGGATGCTCTTTTCCCTCTCTCACAACACCAGAACCAGGGGACATCCACTAAAATTGAAAGTTGGGAGAATTAGAACAGATGAAAGGAAATACTTTTATACCCAGTGGGTAATTAATCCTTGAAACTCATTTCCACAAGAGGTGGTGATGGCATCTGGCCTAGGTGCAGCGATGGGATCTACAAATGAACAAGGGGAACGCTGGGCGGGACGTACGCGGGGCTTCCGCATGATTGGCTGCCCGTCTGTAGCGTTCCGCAGCTGTCCTGGCCTTGGGGGGGGCTGCCCCCGGTTAGCGCGCCCCCCAGTTGCTCGCCCAGGCACCCGGCACGACCCTCACCTTTCCCCCGCAGCGAGCAGGAGCCCCCCCGAGGCCAGGGCAGCCGCGGAACGCTACGGACGGGCTGCCACTCAAGCGGAAGTCCCGCCCACGTCCCGCCCAGCGTTCCCCTTGTTCATTTGTAGATTCCATCGCTGCCTAGGTGCCTTTAAAAGGACATTGGACAGATTTCTAGAGGAAAGTCCGTTGTGGGCTACAGGCCATGATGGGTTCTGCAACCTCCTTATGTTAGTAGTAGGCTGCTTCAGAATGCCAGATGCAGGGGAGTGGCAACAGGATGCAAGTATCTGGTTTTCTTGTGTGCTCCCTGAGGCATTTGGTGGGCCACTGTGAGATACAGGAAGCTGGACTAGATGGGCCTAGGCCTGATTCAGTGGGGCTGTTCCTATGTTCCTATGAGTACATGTCTGAAGAGGAGCATCTGGTTCAGGTAGCTGTCAAAGAGAAATGCTGTGGAAAATCTTGACTGGCCACCAGTGTGTTTACCTCAGAATTTACCTCAGAATGCCAGGTGCAAGGGAGTGGCCACAGAATGCAGGCAGCCTTCTTATATTCTTAAATAGTGACCTTTCCGGATGGTTATGAGAATGTTAGATGTAACTGTTGCTAACTCGTCGCTGAAATAAAAATAATAGCCCAGCATTGCAGCGTTCCAATCTGCTGACATCAGAGATTTTACGACCAGTTAGCGGGAGAGTAATTCAGATTTCAAAGCGATAGGAAAAGATGTCGTGCCCTGGTGGATACTTAACTTCCTGGTGCCTAACGAGGCACAGCTAAAGTAACATTTCAACCGTAATCCGAATTAATGATGCCATCAAAGTTTGATAATACCTGAGTCACCGTGGAAATTTTTTTTTATTTTTTTTTAAAAACTTTGTTCTGTTTCTTGTTTCAGTGGGAATGCAAAGCAAGCAGCAACCTAAACAGGCAAAACCAATCACTTTGAAAATCACGTAAAAAGCCCAGCAACACCAGAGTCAGCAGACAGAAAAATCCTTGCCCATTTGTCAGGAATTAAATACAGAATCACCAAACTCCATCTGTCCTTGAAGTCTGCTTGAAAAACCTCCTCACCTGATGCCAGAAGGCATAAAGTGAGGCCATCATATGGATATCCTGAGGAGCAATGGCATTCCCATGGGGGGGGGGGCAAAACAGCTGGTTTTGTAGGAGCTTGAGCTGCTGTGTAACACGGCCTCTCCCTGTCACCTTCAGAGCCAATTGCGGCTTGGAAAGCCACAAATGGCTCTGAAGGCAAGGCCACGTTGCACAGGAGCTCATATCAGGCTTCTGTGAAACCTTGTGTTGTGCTCTCTGTAGGAGTGCACTGCTGAGGAGGAGGATTCCAAATTTAGCCACTGGGGAACAGCTCAGAAGAGGAGGGGGAGCAGCTGCTTGCAAAACTTAGTGCTGTGATCCCCCTCTAGGTACACCTCTGGTGCCAACAAATCTGTAATATCTAAGCTTTCTTTACCATGAGATATGCTGCTGTCGATCTCTCCTCGTTAGTAATATAAATAAAACCTTTCAGGACTAAAATAGGACTATCTTCCTGTCTAAAGCTTGGTGAAGTATACAAGCACTGTTTGGTTGGCTGGCAGGGTTTTTTTTCCATTTTTTTAATAGTAAGTAAAGCTTAGGAAATAAAATTGCTTCTGCCATCCCTGGCCCAAAGCAGCGGAGTGGTGTTTGTTTACTCGTGGGTGTCTGAAATAGCTTCTGAGATTTAATGCTGCAAGGGAGCAGCCCTGAAGTTTGAAGTCCCTCTTTGTCCACAGAGCAGGATGGATGTTGAAAGGAACTGTGCCAGCTTTCATACCCACCCTGGTGCCACCGAAGTGACTCAGAGGAAGTCTTCTGACAGGATGCTAAGCCAACATCAATGGGTCGCATCACCCGGTCAGTCACAGCCTGGCCTCCACAAATGGCCCAGAGTGTCAGTAGCAAAATTAATTTTCCATAATTAAAATTTTAAAAAAAGCTTTCCGATGCCACGGCTGTTTATCTAACCTCACAGCCAGCATGTACTGGGGCGGAAGAGTGGGTGATTAATCCTCGCCGAGGTTCAATTAATTTGGCACTTCAAACACAAAGCGCTCTGTAAAGGGTGATGCAGAGGGTAACATTCTGCGAAGGACACATCCCTTCTCCACTGCAAGAGCCATCACGGCAAAGGGGCAGAACTGAAAACTAGGAGCAAGCTGGTTTGAATCTCTTATAAGAACAGAAAAAGAGCCCCACTGGATCAGGCCATTGGCCCATCTAGTCCAGCTTCCTGTCGCTCACGGATCACCAGATGCCTGCATTCTGTTGTCACTCCCTTGTATTTGCCATTCTGAGGTAAATTTCTGAGGTAAAATTCTGAGGTAAATAAAATAAAAAATAAAAAATATGAGGTAAACAAAATAGAATTTGCTATCCTGTCTGTGGGGAGGGAGCTATAATAACTTGCAACCCAATCTGGACCCTAAGAACATAAGAAGAGTCCCGCTGGATCAGCCTCATCTAGTCCAGCTTCCTGTATCTCACAGTGGCCCACCAGATGCCTCAGGGAGCACATGAGACAACGAGATACCTGCATCTCGTTGCCACTCCCCTGCATCTGGCATTTTGAGGTAGCCTACTTCTAAAATAAGGAGGTTGCGCCACCTATCATGGCCTGTAGCCTGCAATGGACTTTTCTTCCAGAAATTTGTCCAAGCCCCTTTTAAAGGCTCCTAGGCCAGATGCCATTGTCACCTCCTGTGGCAAGGAGTTCCACAGATGAATTACCCACTGAATAAAAAATTAGTTCCTTTTATCTTTTCTAACTCTCCCAACACTCAATTTTAGTGGCTGTCCCCTGGTTCTGGTGTTGTGAGAGAGGGAAAAGAACATCCCTCTGTCTACTCATTCCATCCTTGCACCCATCTCCTCTTCCATACTAGGCAATAAATGAGGATTGTGGTGGTGCTGACGGTAATGTTTTCCGTTTGTATAGTGCTTTTGACTGTTCAAAACCCTACACACCTATTATTATCTGGTCATCCTTACAACAGTTCTGTAGCCCAGTGGTGTCATTCAAATGATTTAGGAACAGGAACTCACTTTTGAGTTCAAATTCAAATGTTGAAAGAAAAAACAAAACAAAACCCCGGAAGCAGCCACGGAGCCCGTTAGGATCCGGAACGCCCGTTCTGGTCCGTTCCCCCTGAATGACATCACTGCTGTAGCCCTATATTGCCAATGTGCGGCTGAGTTGAAAGACTTGTCTAAAGCCACTTAGAGATCCTAAGGGCTCTAGCTCTGGCAGTAAGCACATACTGCTGGCACCGGCTGTTGTAAAAGTGCTGTAAGGCACTTTACCATTGCCATTATCCGCGTACCACTGCACCTCAGTGCCAGGAGGGTGGTGGTGGTGAGTGTCACTGCTGGCTGGCATTACAGGTTTTCACTACTGGGAAAAGGCAGGGAAGGGTGGTGAAGCCAACTGGCCAGAGCCTTCCAGCACAAGCTGTGCAAGCGTATAGCTTGTGCTGGCATTGTAAAAGTGCCATAAGGCACGTGCAACACGGGCAGTAAGCTCTCACCACCCATGCTGCGAATCACCATCCCCTGGCCACCTGGAAGCGGTGACACGACATGGGTGAGAGGTATGGTTGCCCCTCGCCAGCATTGTGGGGATTCTGGGTGGGGCAGGAGGGAGTTCCTGGGCAGGGGAGGGGAGGGGCGGCCTTGTGTGTTGGTGGGACCGAGCAGTGGCTTCCACTGCTGGATCTTCTCCTCGATGGAGGCCCAGGCAGCCCGACATGGGGCTGCTCAAATCCATTGTGGGCACCGGCGCTTTCACCAGGGAAAGGGGATGAACGTCCCTTCTCACAGGGAGACCCCAGTGCTGCTGGATGTAGCCAGACAGTTGGTGGCCAGGCAGTTCTGGATTGGGCCGCCCATTAGGATTGGGCCCTATACCAGCCCCGTTTCCATTTTGCATTTGTCTTAAAAAGCATGCCAAAGTTCTTCTCGGTGGTCTGTCTTTTAGAATGGACTTTGAGACTCTTACTTCTTCCCAACATTTTTGTAATACCTTCCTTCCCCACCACCACCCTCAGTTGTTCTTATCTCACCTTTGTTTACTGGGGAAGCACTACTGGACTGAGACCTTGAGGAAGTTGTGGGCGGTCTTGTTTTGGATGCCACAAAGAAGTGGATGGAAAAGAGAGCATTTGCTTGTTCTCATGCCTCCTAGTCCTTCTGTATGCCTGAAGCGGCGCTTAGAAGCTCAAGTCAACAGACTCTATAAGTAATGTCCTAATCAGCTCTTTAACTCCCTAAAATTCCTTGTTTCTGTACACAATCTATTCTCTCAGAATAGTGGCCTTGAAAATATCTGAGTCTTGATTAAGTAAATAACCCATCCAGCTGTACAGGGTTTTGTTCATTACAGGTGTGCCCCGGTATCCACTGATTTGGTATCCATGGTTTTCGTTACCCATGGATACTATGGATACTGGACA
>JAJKFI010015528.1:0-13050 GCA_029204185.1 Lerista edwardsae
AGAGAGAGAGAGAGAGAGAGAGAGAGAGAGAGAGAGAGAGAGAGAGAGATTAGATCTCCTGATCCACCATTGTAAGTCCTGGTTTGGAGTCCCACAGGGCATGCTGCTGTTGTGTGCCATGGGACAGTTGGCATAAACAGCTGGAGACCCTGCATGCATGCTACCCGGGCTTCACTGGAGCAGATGAGATAGGGGTGGGGTGGTTTGCAGGAGGAGTGGGGCAGGGAGCAGTGAAGGCAGGGGGTGGTTCAAGGGTGGGAGGGTATGGATCTCCTGGGCACTCACTCACACTGGGATCATATTCCCCTTTTCCTGGCCTGATACAACCCTTAGAGCACAATCCTAACCCAGAGTTAGGCCGGCACAGTTAGGCCAGTAAAGTTTGGCTGGCACAAGGGACACCGTAAAGTGCGTTTGGACTACTCAGAGTCAGAGAGCCCAGCACACAGACATGTGCCATCCTCCCTGACTCCGAGAGTGGTCCAAACGTGCTTTATGGTGGCCACTGTGCCAGCCAAACTTTGCTGGCCTAACTGTGCCAGCCTAACTCCAGGTTAGAATTGTGCTCTTAGACAAATCCCATCACAACGGCATTATGTAATTTGTACAGGCATCACTTATTGAATACCTCACAGTCTCTTGAACAACTGTGCCTTCACAAACACCTGAGATCAGTTTGATAAATTAATTTTTCAGACAGGCACAAGGGACACCATAGAGTATGTTTGGACCACTCTCGAAGTCAGAGAGGCCAGCACACAGATGTGTGCCATCCTCACACATCAGAGAGTGGACCAAACGCATTTTACGGTGGCTCTTGTGCCGGCCAAACTTTGCTGGTCTAACTGTGCCAGCCTAATTCCAGGTTAGGATTGCACTGTTAGGCTCCCTAGACTTATGCCAGCGAAGTAGGTATTTTTAAAACTTCTGTTGTTTACTGACTTGTATCTTGTGTTGAAGGGCAGGACAGATGTTGGGAAACAAAGTTGCCACCAACTTCTGAGTGATGTGCAGAACAGCACATGGATGCATACTAGAGATACCCACTTTTCCTCAGAGTTCAGTCTTGGGAATGCACTCTGAAATCCCTCTTGTTAAACATGCCTTAGGCTACCCAAATTGTCACCTGCACACTGTTCCTCATCTTGCACACATGGATTGTGGCATATGTTTGCTGGGAGCTGTCTACTCAAGGTGGATTTTTGACCCTGGAATAGTTTTTGCTGGAAACCGATGGACTCTGAGCTTTCAGAAAACACCATTCCGGAGACTGCTAAATGACTTAAACATGACATCCACAAAGGAGCTGCATTAGTATATAGACTGATATTATTTTCATATAACTCTTAGCTTGGAACAGGCTTTTGCTCAGGGCAATATGCTTTCCATTTGCCCATTTGCTCCTTGCACTTTATCTGCTGTCTTTTCTTACAAAGTTTTTTTTTTTCATTTACCTTTGCCCTCCATAAAATCCTGAGATTGTGGGTTGTCTGTGGGGCTCCTTTGACCTAAGCCTGCCTGTCTGCTGCAAATTCTTCAGGAAGCTGCCAGTTTTGACACAGTTGTGTTATCTGTTCCCATGCAACCGTGAGGGCCTTGTTAAGAAGCGAGACAAAGAAAGGCAAACATTTGTATTATGTCTGTGCAAGTCCCAGAGAGATAACGCTCCTCTTTTCAATTAAAACCCCCCACTTTCCCCTTTCTTAGACTCTAGTGTTTCGGGATAACTTGTATACTTAGCAACATGCACTTGCATAATCTCCCTCCTATACCTGGAGTATGTCATTTTGGCTTGGGGAAAGATAAGCACTGGAAATAACTCTAAGGGAGGACATGAAACCAGGAGAGTATATTCAGTATATCCTCTAAAAATATGCCCTGGAAAATGTGACATTGAAAACTCTGATATAAGGGCTCATCGCATCTGCAGAAACTTTGGTACGCACATGCAACTCCCCCATGTATGAAGGCCTTCACATTCTTTGTGCAATCAAGATACACTCTCTGCTTGCATCTGCCTACTTTGAAGGGTGTACAGCCAGCAACATTAATGGAAATTTAAAAAAAAACTTTTCCCCCAAATATGATAGAAGCAGGAAACCTGCTAGCGAAGCAGTTGGCCTGCTGGATGGTGAACAGGCAAATGGGGAGGTAAAAAGGGACCAAGAGATTGTATAGAAGTGTATGCACTGGTGCAGCCGGGCCACATGGTCTGCCCTGATCCAATGCAGCTTAGGAGGTGGCTGGAGGTCTCCTCAGGGTAAGGGAGGACCCTGAGTAAAGCCATCTGCCATATGCTCAGGATCGTCAAAAAAAGGACTGAGAATAAAACTGCTGATATTATTATGCTATTGTACTAAACAATCTGAAGCACCAATACTTTGGCTACCTCATGAGAAGAGAGGACTCTTTAGAAAAGACCCTCAGGCTTGGAAAGATTGAAGGCAAAAGGAGAAGGGGTCTAGCAGAGAATGGGATGGTTAGACAGTGCAGCGGTGTTATGCTGCCGGAACGCTGGGCGGGACATCCGGGTGATCGACAGCCCACCGGTCGCGTTCCGGAGTGTTACGCCGTTTGCGTAATGTACACAAGCAGCGTAATTGGTTACGCAAATGGCGTAACGCTCCGGAACGCGATGGGCGGGCTGTCGATCACCCGGATGTCCCGCCCAACGTTCCGGCAGCATAACACCGCTGAGACAGTGTCACCGAAGCAATTAATGTGAATTCGGGGGAAATCCAGAAGCTAGTGGAAGACAGAGAGGTCTGGCGTGCTGTGGTCTATGGGGTCAAAGAGAGTTGAACACAATTTGGCAACTGAACAACAACAACAACAACAACAACTACTACTACTACTACTACTACTACTACTACTACTACTACTACTACTACTAACCAATGGTAATTCTACATCTGGAGTATTGTGCCCAGTTCTGATTGTTATATCTTCAAAAGGATATAGTGGAACTGGAAAGGGGTAGAAGAGAGCAATCAAAATTATTAGTGGGTTGGAAAACCACACTTATGAAGAAAAATTGCAACATTTGGGGCTCTTCCATCTAGAAAGAGAGTCCCTAGGGTGGTGGACATGATTGAGAGCGCATTCCTAAACTGCGCTGGAACAGCGGGACCTGCGGGCCTGCACTGTATCCAGCGTCACTTGGGAGCGCTCAGGAGGCTCCAGCCTCCCCATGGGCTCCTCACATCTGTGCCTACCCACCCCCTTCCCCAGGCCAGCACACCTCCCGGACAGTAGTGTCAGCCTACCGGTATGCTGGGCGTGTTTTCCGGGTGAGCGGCAGCGCGATCGCTGCGTTCTGTTGCGTAACGGTGAAAGCCCGCCCGCTGCGGGCGGGCTTTCGCCGTTACGCAACAGAACGCAGCGATCACGCTGCCGCTCACCCGGAAGACACGCCCAGCGTACCGGTAGGCTGACACTACTGCTTCTGGCCCGCCCATCCCCCCCCAGTTCCACCCACCCATCCACTCACCCACCACCCAGAACCACATTTGTCCAGAACCACTCTAGCCAATCAAGTTGGGCTGGTGCATGAACGGCACAGTGGGGCCTTGGGCTGGGGCCTTTGGGGTGCTAATGCTGCTAGTGTCAGCCCAACGGCACTAGTGCCGACCCTCATATAGGTGCTAGTAACATTGGGCCAAAGCAAGTGGTTAGAGTTGGCCCAACGGCTCACCTAGGATTGCACCCTGAAACATTTAACATTATGCATGAAGTGGGTAGAGTGGATAGAATGAAGTTCTTTCCCCTCAGCCTGACACCAGAATCAAGGGACATCTACTAAATTGCAGGGGAGTTAGAACAGATAAAAGCAAATGCTTCTTTGCTCAGAGTATGATTAATTTGTGGAACTCCATCCAGAAGACATCTTGGCCTACATGACTTTACAAAGCACTTGTAATGATGGCACTTGGCCTACATGACTTTACAAAGGGACTGGACTGATTCATGGAGGAAAACTCCATCACAGCTTACAAGCTACGATGGGTGTATGTAGCTTCTGAATTTTAGAGGAAACCTAAAGCATATATCTGAAAGCCAGGTACAAGGGAATTGCAAAAGGATGCAGGCATCTTGTTGTCTTGGGTGCTCCCCAAGACATCTGGTGGGCCACTGTGAGATACAGGAAGCTGGACTAGATGGGCCTTTAGCCTGATCCAGTGGGGCTCTTCTTATCTATCTTCTATATATATAAAGGAGAACGTGTGTGTGTGTGTGTGTGTGTGTGTGTGTGTGTGTGTTCCACATAGGCTCCGGAATGCCTGGAGCAACGCGCACCAAACTTGGCACGCACATGCCTTGTGGCCGTCGACAAAAACTACGGGGGTACAAACCCCCTAGCGCCCCCAGGGGTGGGGGTGCACAGGTAAGGGGGCGCCATGTGAAAATGATCAAAAATGGCCGATATCGGCGTCAAATCTGTAGTTTCCGGGGTAGCTGAGATGAGCGGCGACGCTCCCGATGCTGTTGGAGTCTGGATTCAACCCCTGTTAGCGTGGGGGGCAAGAAGGGGTGCAAAATAAAACGTCCACCATGACCTGCTGGAACGCATGGAGTAATTGACACCAAACTTGGTACGCGTATGCCTTACGGTCTGGTGACAAATACTGTGGGGGGTACGACGCCCCTAGCACCCCTAGGGGTCGGGGTGCGAAGGGGGTGCCATGTAAAAATACTCGAAAATGGCCGGCATTAGTGTTGAATCCATAGTTTCTGGGGTCGCCTAGAAGCTTGGGATAATTTGTTACCCAGGCAATGCCAGGTAACAAAAGGCTAGTGTTCCTATAAGTACATGTTTGAAGAGGAGCATCTGGTTCTGGTGGCTGTCAAAGAGAAATGCTGTGGAGAATCTTGACTAGCCATCAGTGTGTTTACCTCAGAATTTACCTCAGAATGCCAGGTGAAAGGGAGTGGCCACAAGATGCAGGCATCTTGTGGTCTTGTGTGCTCCCTGAGGCATCTGGTGGGCCACTGTGAGATACAGGAAGCTGGACTAGATGGGCCCTTGGCCTGATCCGATTCTTTAGTCTATCATTCACCTTGCTGTGCTAACTTGGGTCGTTGCACAAGCAAGATGCTTTTGAAAAGGCTGCTTGCCTACGTGCAGGTCTTGGAGGCACAATGAGACATGGGCAGCAAGTATCCATTTCACAGTCTCACGTTTGCCTCTGACATGCAAAGTGGGGACAGAGCAAACAGGTATAAGAAGGAGCAGGCAATAGAGACATGTGTATAACCTTTTCTCCCATCTGCCACTTTTCCTCTGCAGTCCCTTCCCACCAGTAGCATAGCCAGAGGGGGGCATCACAGTAAGTATTGTAGGCACCACAATGCCCCATGTAAGTGGCTCCTCCCTCTCACCGTCTGAGCCATTCTGGTCAGCAACAGCAACACATTGATGCTCAGTGAGCCCCTGCAAATTGCCTCATGGCCCAGAATGGCTCTGACGGCAAGTGGAAGGGGCCACTTACATGGCACATTGTGGAGCCTGCAGTACTTACCGTGATGCCCTCCTCTGGCTATTGTATGGTTTCCCAAAGCTGCTTTTCCCAATTTGACCAGGAAATATGGTAAAATTTTATATGGACATAAAAAAAGGGGTGAGTGAATGGAAGATCTGATCATGGCTCTTGCAAATATTTATTTGCCTTAAAGCAGTGCTTCTCAAACATTTTAGCACCAAGACCCACTTTTTAGAATGACAATCTGTCTTGCACCCACTGGGAGTGATGTCATGGCTGGAAGTGCCATCGTTGTAACACCAGAGCCTGGGTTATTTCTCAGCCATTTCCCAATAGCAAAGTGAATCAGAAAGAAAAAAGCCTATTTACCACCTTGACACAAGCAAAACAACCACACAACCCTCCTGCTTTCCAGCACCCCATCTTCCCATATTTTCAATATGGCTGCTCTAGGTGTTTTGTGACCCACCTGAAATTGGCTCACAACCCACTGTGACTCACAACCCACTGTGGGTCCCACTGCCTTAAAGTAACTGAGGGTGGAGGCAGGAAAGATTGTATGTTCTTAACCCTTCCTCCTCCTCTTGTTTTTTTTTTTTACTTGGAAACCCCCTCCTAAAACTGCAATGACCTGCTTTGAAGTTAAAAATAAAGGCACGGCAACGCACCTGTTTGTTTGTTTTTGTTTTGCCTGGCAGGCAGGATTTAGATTTTTAAAACTGTCTCAGAGGACAGAGTTAAAACAGCCCTGTTGCACCATTATTCTGATCAAAATGAGAACCCCCAGTGGCTGCCCTAAAATAAAATTTAAAAAAAACAAACGTTGCAAGTTCTGATCATGAATCTCCCATTGTCTTCTCTCTTTTGGACCTCTCTTCCCCCCCCCCCCATGTCTGGGGAAACTGGCTACAGAAGGGGTTATAGAAGATGTCTCAGATAGTGGAACGAGTCAACCCTCTTGCGTATGGTCTCGCACTGCCCACTCCACTCGGCCCCTCGTAAGGAATTCTTGGCGCCTCTGCTGAGGAAGTGGAGCAGCTACCCTGGCCATGTTGTTCTCAAGAATGCCTTGTCAGCAGATGATCCCCTAGTTGTTGAGAAGACAGCAGTCTTTTTGCGCTATCTTGTGGAATATCAGAAGCTACTTCCTAGAGACAAGCTATCTTAGTACCCTTGCCTTAGCATTTTATATCTATATATTTTATTTTTATTTTCCATTTTATATTACTTTATTTAAACCCCTTGCATTGTGTATTGTCTATTCAGAGACGGATCTACAGGGAGGGCAAAGCTCTAAGTGTTGCAAGAAGCCTTACCCTGTCATGTAAATCCCTCCTCTCCCTTGCTGCTGTAGCCAGTAAGCAACGCCAAGATGTTGCTGTTCCCTGTGAGGATTGGCTAAAACGGTGCAGGAGAGGAGTGATTTCCACTGCAAAGTAAGGCTTCATGCAAAACTTAGAGCTTTGCCCTCCCTTAGATCTGCCTCTGTGTTAATTATGTCTTGCATATTGTATGCCAATAAAGGTTGGTTGGTTGCTTGATTATATTGGAAAGAGTTTGGCCACTTTGTAGTTCTGCCCATGAATACCCAAAGGTGGGTGTTTCAAGCACTTATTTGCTAACGATGTACAGCCAACCTGTTTCCTGCTCTGAGATTAGTAGTTCATCAAGTCGACATGGATGCAGCCCTTCAGAATCTACACATGCTTTTTTCGGTAGTAATTACCCCATTATCATCACTGACAGGAGTGATAAATCTGTCAGCATCTCTGCTCAGCCAACTGTTTCCTTACTTACCAGGAGCTGTTAACGTTTGCTATAGCCCGAAGGCACACCAAGAGTTGTTCTCTGAAACTCTATTTCCGGATACCGGCAGACTAATAGCAGACTCACCACCCGTTAAAAGATCTGTGGGAACGAATGCTAATCAACTGATTAAAAATGGCAAGGGCCATAATGTTGCTGAAGTAGAAAATCTAGCTGGTCCAAATGGCTGTGGAAAGTACTAATGTCAGGGGCGTAGCCTAAGAAGCACAGGGGAGTGAAATTGCACCGGGCAACAAGCTTTATGGGCAACAAGCTGAGCATGACACTGTGGCTAAAATTCTGAAAACCTTGGTATACATGAATAATATACTACCATGTAATACTACCATGTCAATGTGGAATTTAACTCAGAATACAATGAAACAAACCAGAGTGTCATATCTTTATCAAACGTTATGGCCAAAAAACCAGAAAATGACAATACAACTGCCATTTAGAAATCGTGGTTTGTTAAAATCGTGGTTTTTAGGAAGAAAACTGTCAAGTTTTATATCATTTGATGTGGAATTTCATGCAGAATGCCTTGAAACAAATTGGAGTATAATATCTTCATTCTATCAAATGTTATGGCCAAAAGCAAGAAAATGAAAACTGTGATGTCACTTCCTGTTGTGATGTCACTTCCAGGGCATCATTTTGCACTCAGCACTGGGCAACACTTTCATTAGCTACGCCAGTGACTAAAGTTATTTAACTGCTAGCATGTGGACTTGCAGACAGTGCTGAGTTGGACTTGGGATCAAGTTTCCTTTGGCCATAGATGGTCTGGGTTGACTGTGGCAAGTATGATTATTGGGCTGGGGCATCTCCCCTATGAAGAAAGACCAGTGTTTGGGGCTCTTCAGTCTAGAAAACAGGTGTCTCAAGATTGAGACGTACAAAATCATGCATGGGATGGATAGAATAGATAGAGGGATGCTCTTTTCCCTCTCTCACAACACCAGAACCAGGGGACATCCACTAAAATTGAAAGTTGGGAGAATTAGAACAGATGAAAGGAAATACTTTTATACCCAGTGGGTAATTAATCCTTGAAACTCATTTCCACAAGAGGTGGTGATGGCATCTGGCCTAGGTGCAGCGATGGGATCTACAAATGAACAAGGGGAACGCTGGGCGGGACGTACGCGGGGCTTCCGCATGATTGGCTGCCCGTCTGTAGCGTTCCGCAGCTGTCCTGGCCTTGGGGGGGGGCTGCCCCCGGTTAGCGCGCCCCCCAGTTGCTCGCCCAGGCACCCGGCACGACCCTCACCTTTCCCCCGCAGCGAGCAGGAGCCCCCCCGAGGCCAGGGCAGCCGCGGAACGCTACGGACGGGCTGCCACTCAAGCGGAAGTCCCGCCCACGTCCCGCCCAGCGTTCCCCTTGTTCATTTGTAGATTCCATCGCTGCCTAGGTGCCTTTAAAAGGACATTGGACAGATTTCTAGAGGAAAGTCCGTTGTGGGCTACAGGCCATGATGGGTTCTGCAACCTCCTTATGTTAGTAGTAGGCTGCTTCAGAATGCCAGATGCAGGGGAGTGGCAACAGGATGCAAGTATCTGGTTTTCTTGTGTGCTCCCTGAGGCATTTGGTGGGCCACTGTGAGATACAGGAAGCTGGACTAGATGGGCCTAGGCCTGATTCAGTGGGGCTGTTCCTATGTTCCTATGAGTACATGTCTGAAGAGGAGCATCTGGTTCAGGTAGCTGTCAAAGAGAAATGCTGTGGAAAATCTTGACTGGCCACCAGTGTGTTTACCTCAGAATTTACCTCAGAATGCCAGGTGCAAGGGAGTGGCCACAGAATGCAGGCAGCCTTCTTATATTCTTAAATAGTGACCTTTCCGGATGGTTATGAGAATGTTAGATGTAACTGTTGCTAACTCGTCGCTGAAATAAAAATAATAGCCCAGCATTGCAGCGTTCCAATCTGCTGACATCAGAGATTTTACGACCAGTTAGCGGGAGAGTAATTCAGATTTCAAAGCGATAGGAAAAGATGTCGTGCCCTGGTGGATACTTAACTTCCTGGTGCCTAACGAGGCACAGCTAAAGTAACATTTCAACCGTAATCCGAATTAATGATGCCATCAAAGTTTGATAATACCTGAGTCACCGTGGAAATTTTTTTTTATTTTTTTTTAAAAACTTTGTTCTGTTTCTTGTTTCAGTGGGAATGCAAAGCAAGCAGCAACCTAAACAGGCAAAACCAATCACTTTGAAAATCACGTAAAAAGCCCAGCAACACCAGAGTCAGCAGACAGAAAAATCCTTGCCCATTTGTCAGGAATACAGAATCACCAAACTCCATCTGTCCTTGAAGTCTGCTTGAAAAACCTCCTCACCTG
Organism: Lerista edwardsae; assembly: GCA_029204185.1. Taxonomy (NCBI): domain Eukaryota; kingdom Metazoa; phylum Chordata; class Lepidosauria; order Squamata; family Scincidae; genus Lerista; species Lerista edwardsae. Next base: position 9,635 of record JAJKFI010015528.1, read on the forward strand.
ATGCCAGAAGGCATAAAGTGAGGCCATCATATGGATATCCTGAGGAGCAATGGCATTCCCATGGGGGGGGGGGCAAAACAGCTGGTTTTGTAGGAGCTTGAGCTGCTGTGTAACACGGCCTCTCCCTGTCACCTTCAGAGCCAATTGCGGCTTGGAAAGCCACAAATGGCTCTGAAGGCAAGGCCACGTTGCACAGGAGCTCATATCAGGCTTCTGTGAAACCTTGTGTTGTGCTCTCTGTAGGAGTGCACTGCTGAGGAGGAGGATTCCAAATTTAGCCACTGGGGAACAGCTCAGAAGAGGAGGGGGAGCAGCTGCTTGCAAAACTTAGTGCTGTGATCCCCCTCTAGGTACACCTCTGGTGCCAACAAATCTGTAATATCTAAGCTTTCTTTACCATGAGATATGCTGCTGTCGATCTCTCCTCGTTAGTAATATAAATAAAACCTTTCAGGACTAAAATAGGACTATCTTCCTGTCTAAAGCTTGGTGAAGTATACAAGCACTGTTTGGTTGGCTGGCAGGGTTTTTTTTCCATTTTTTTAATAGTAAGTAAAGCTTAGGAAATAAAATTGCTTCTGCCATCCCTGGCCCAAAGCAGCGGAGTGGTGTTTGTTTACTCGTGGGTGTCTGAAATAGCTTCTGAGATTTAATGCTGCAAGGGAGCAGCCCTGAAGTTTGAAGTCCCTCTTTGTCCACAGAGCAGGATGGATGTTGAAAGGAACTGTGCCAGCTTTCATACCCACCCTGGTGCCACCGAAGTGACTCAGAGGAAGTCTTCTGACAGGATGCTAAGCCAACATCAATGGGTCGCATCACCCGGTCAGTCACAGCCTGGCCTCCACAAATGGCCCAGAGTGTCAGTAGCAAAATTAATTTTCCATAATTAAAATTTTAAAAAAAGCTTTCCGATGCCACGGCTGTTTATCTAACCTCACAGCCAGCATGTACTGGGGCGGAAGAGTGGGTGATTAATCCTCGCCGAGGTTCAATTAATTTGGCACTTCAAACACAAAGCGCTCTGTAAAGGGTGATGCAGAGGGTAACATTCTGCGAAGGACACATCCCTTCTCCACTGCAAGAGCCATCACGGCAAAGGGGCAGAACTGAAAACTAGGAGCAAGCTGGTTTGAATCTCTTATAAGAACAGAAAAAGAGCCCCACTGGATCAGGCCATTGGCCCATCTAGTCCAGCTTCCTGTCGCTCACGGATCACCAGATGCCTGCATTCTGTTGTCACTCCCTTGTATTTGCCATTCTGAGGTAAATTTCTGAGGTAAAATTCTGAGGTAAATAAAATAAAAAATAAAAAATATGAGGTAAACAAAATAGAATTTGCTATCCTGTCTGTGGGGAGGGAGCTATAATAACTTGCAACCCAATCTGGACCCTAAGAACATAAGAAGAGTCCCGCTGGATCAGCCTCATCTAGTCCAGCTTCCTGTATCTCACAGTGGCCCACCAGATGCCTCAGGGAGCACATGAGACAACGAGATACCTGCATCTCGTTGCCACTCCCCTGCATCTGGCATTTTGAGGTAGCCTACTTCTAAAATAAGGAGGTTGCGCCACCTATCATGGCCTGTAGCCTGCAATGGACTTTTCTTCCAGAAATTTGTCCAAGCCCCTTTTAAAGGCTCCTAGGCCAGATGCCATTGTCACCTCCTGTGGCAAGGAGTTCCACAGATGAATTACCCACTGAATAAAAAATTAGTTCCTTTTATCTTTTCTAACTCTCCCAACACTCAATTTTAGTGGCTGTCCCCTGGTTCTGGTGTTGTGAGAGAGGGAAAAGAACATCCCTCTGTCTACTCATTCCATCCTTGCACCCATCTCCTCTTCCATACTAGGCAATAAATGAGGATTGTGGTGGTGCTGACGGTAATGTTTTCCGTTTGTATAGTGCTTTTGACTGTTCAAAACCCTACACACCTATTATTATCTGGTCATCCTTACAACAGTTCTGTAGCCCAGTGGTGTCATTCAAATGATTTAGGAACAGGAACTCACTTTTGAGTTCAAATTCAAATGTTGAAAGAAAAAACAAAACAAAACCCCGGAAGCAGCCACGGAGCCCGTTAGGATCCGGAACGCCCGTTCTGGTCCGTTCCCCCTGAATGACATCACTGCTGTAGCCCTATATTGCCAATGTGCGGCTGAGTTGAAAGACTTGTCTAAAGCCACTTAGAGATCCTAAGGGCTCTAGCTCTGGCAGTAAGCACATACTGCTGGCACCGGCTGTTGTAAAAGTGCTGTAAGGCACTTTACCATTGCCATTATCCGCGTACCACTGCACCTCAGTGCCAGGAGGGTGGTGGTGGTGAGTGTCACTGCTGGCTGGCATTACAGGTTTTCACTACTGGGAAAAGGCAGGGAAGGGTGGTGAAGCCAACTGGCCAGAGCCTTCCAGCACAAGCTGTGCAAGCGTATAGCTTGTGCTGGCATTGTAAAAGTGCCATAAGGCACGTGCAACACGGGCAGTAAGCTCTCACCACCCATGCTGCGAATCACCATCCCCTGGCCACCTGGAAGCGGTGACACGACATGGGTGAGAGGTATGGTTGCCCCTCGCCAGCATTGTGGGGATTCTGGGTGGGGCAGGAGGGAGTTCCTGGGCAGGGGAGGGGAGGGGCGGCCTTGTGTGTTGGTGGGACCGAGCAGTGGCTTCCACTGCTGGATCTTCTCCTCGATGGAGGCCCAGGCAGCCCGACATGGGGCTGCTCAAATCCATTGTGGGCACCGGCGCTTTCACCAGGGAAAGGGGATGAACGTCCCTTCTCACAGGGAGACCCCAGTGCTGCTGGATGTAGCCAGACAGTTGGTGGCCAGGCAGTTCTGGATTGGGCCGCCCATTAGGATTGGGCCCTATACCAGCCCCGTTTCCATTTTGCATTTGTCTTAAAAAGCATGCCAAAGTTCTTCTCGGTGGTCTGTCTTTTAGAATGGACTTTGAGACTCTTACTTCTTCCCAACATTTTTGTAATACCTTCCTTCCCCACCACCACCCTCAGTTGTTCTTATCTCACCTTTGTTTACTGGGGAAGCACTACTGGACTGAGACCTTGAGGAAGTTGTGGGCGGTCTTGTTTTGGATGCCACAAAGAAGTGGATGGAAAAGAGAGCATTTGCTTGTTCTCATGCCTCCTAGTCCTTCTGTATGCCTGAAGCGGCGCTTAGAAGCTCAAGTCAACAGACTCTATAAGTAATGTCCTAATCAGCTCTTTAACTCCCTAAAATTCCTTGTTTCTGTACACAATCTATTCTCTCAGAATAGTGGCCTTGAAAATATCTGAGTCTTGATTAAGTAAATAACCCATCCAGCTGTACAGGGTTTTGTTCATTACAGGTGTGCCCCGGTATCCACTGATTTGGTATCCATGGTTTTCGTTACCCATGGATACTATGGATACTGGACA
>JAJKFI010015529.1:0-11266 GCA_029204185.1 Lerista edwardsae
TAATAATAATAATAATAATAATAATAATAATAATAATAATAATAATAATAATAATAATATTTCCACAGCCCTAGACAAGTCACTAAGTAAAAGACTTAAGGTGGCTGCAATTTGGTAAGTTGGCAACAGTCCGGTTGGCCGGCAGTGCACAACAGTGTACAACAGTACATTACATTTTGCAATGCTGTATGTCCATCTGCAGCGCAGCCCAGTGATAGGATTGGGCAGTTTGTCTGCTAGGCTCTCCGCACTCTGGTGGAGGTCGTCAATCTGTAAAGCTGTTTTTTTTAAAGGAATATTAAATACTTTTGGAAGTTCAAAGTGCTTTACACCTTGTAAGGTAAGTACTATTATCTGTATACAAATAGCATATGAGGAGCAAAGTTTGGCCGGCACCAGGGCCACTGTAAAGCACGTTTGGACCATGCTTGGAGTCAGGGAGGATGGCGCATGTCTGTGTGCTGGCCTCTCTGACTCCAAGAGTGGTCCAAACAGACTTTATAGTGTCCCTTGTGCCCGCCAAACTTTGCTGGCCTAACTGTGCTGGCCTAACTCCAGGTTAGGATTGCACTCTAAGAGGGAGCCAATCGCCCAAGACTGCCTATTAATTAGAGGGGAGATTCAAACCAGAGATTTTCTAATTTATAGCTCAGCCTCATAGCCTCTACATTACACAAGCTCTAATTCCATGCGAGGAATTTTTTTTACATCTCCTGTGTCCTAAGTATCTGGGTTTTGAAGGAAAAAAAGGTACCTAAAAAGCAGGAATGGAATGCGGGAGTGATGTTTCTCATCACCCGTGATGTCACAAGTGCTGGCCAGTAAGTGCCTACAACAGTCATGCAATTCATCTCTTAGTATTGCAATAGCCTTATAGCTAGAGGGGGCAGATTATGTTTCTGAGAGCGCAATCTTAACCTGGAATTAGGCCAGCACAATTAGGCCAGCAAAGTTTGGCTGGCACAAGGACCACCATAAAGTAAGTTTGGATCACTCTCTGAGTCAGGGAGGATGGCACATGCTTGTGTGCTGGCCTCTCTGATTCCTAGAGTGGTCCAAACGTGTTTTACAGTGGCAGTTGTGCCAGCCAAACTTTGCTGTCCTAACTGTGTCGGTCTAACTCCAGGTTAGGCTTGTGCCCTCTGTCTTTACATCTTCACCACGCTTAAAATTAAAATTGCACAACTTATGACCCAGCAAGCATAGCCAACCAGAAACTCAATAAGCCTCTCTTTTTGTTGCCTGGCTGGAACTGCAGAAAGGTTGCCAAGCTGTATTATAAGTTGTGTAGGCCTAGCTGAAATAATAATCATGTACAGAAAAGGAAATCCAATCTGTATTTCTTTATTAATACAACTATGTTTTAACCCACATTTCCATCCAGCTAACAATAAGTCCTTCCTAAAAAGAAACATAAACACAGATAAAAATGTACATTACCATTACAAATAAGACACCAAAGAGAAAAATTCAAAAAGGGAAGCCACAAACCAAAAACAAACTCCAAAAAGACTGGGAGTTATTGGCCTCCTAGATTGTCTCCCAGGCCAAAATCACATGGAAATAGCAGTATCTGTAGCTGGCCTGAAAGTTCTCCTCTGATAACGTTTGGGCCAATTCTTTGCAGCCATATTGAAAATATGCGAAGATGGGATGCTGGAAAGGGGGAGGGCTGTGTGGTTATTTTGCTAGTGTCAAGGTTGCAAATAGACTTTATTTTTCTTTCTGATTCACTTTGCTATTGGAAAATGGCTGAGAAATAACCCAACTTGTTGCTGCATTCTCAGGAAAGCAGCAGGCTCTGGTATTACAATGATGTCACTTCCAGCCATGACATCACTTCCAGTGGGTCCCAGAAAGGTGGTCATTCTAAAAAGTGGGTCCTGCTGCTAAAAGGTTTGAGAACCACTGCTCTATAACACAATGACACAACCAAATCTAACACCGGAGACAATTGCTGCTTCAACCATACCCTGTGGGAAATACTTGACGCTGTTTCTGAGTCATCTCTAACTAGGAGACTAAATAGGCCAAGGAACATCTGACCTGAATCTCGTCTCAGCGGTGAGAATTCTGACAATGGCTCCTCCAGGCTATAAAGCTCATTCTCTACCAAGTGGCAAGTTTGAAAGCTATCAAACAAATGCCACACACCATTGTTTATCTTGTCATGCAACGTCTAATCATAAACCTCTTCTGGCGCTGACCAGACATCATGGAGGATATCAGCCCTGTCATTACTGTGGGAAGTAATCCGCTGCAGATTGAAGAGTTCACATAAACCACAACGGCAGTGGTTTATGTGCCTTGTTGTAAAAAGGATTGTTGAGGCTTATCTCGCCTTAAGGATGAAATTTGATTATGGCTCAAGTCTGCTTTGGATGGGGACTTTGTTGACCAGGCTCTGACTGTGCTATCAGGGTAAATCCTTTCTGCAAGTGTTGTTTTGTGAATGTATCCAACACCTACATGCAGAGGTACAACTCAGGCTGACATTTTGAGACTCAGGGCTAAATGGACGCAAAATATCACATGCAAGCTTCCATTTGCACATGATCAAAAAGGGTCTTCTGCCCATGGAGACACTGTCCCCACTGTAGCCCTTCACACCACCTCTCCCACCAATTCTTGAAAGTGAAGGGACCATCTGAAGACGATTCTGGTGTAGAATGAGGAGCGGCAGCTGGAATAGGAACCTTGTAAGTAAGCCAGTGGTTCTCAAACCATTTAGCACCAGGACCCACTTTTTAGAATGGCACTCATGTTGGGACCCAGCAGAAGTGATGTCATTAACCTGGAAATGATGCCATGGCTAGAAGTGACATCATCATGCAGGATGTGTTGTCATTGTTGCGCAATTAAATGACACTCCTGGAATGCAAAGTGGCGTTCTTGGACTGCAGCAATTGCACAACCATGAAACATCCCTGGCAGAAAGCAAGATGAGGACAAAATATTATGTAAAAGCACTGAACTAAAAAAAAAAAAAAGACCAAAAAAACCTTCCTTGAAGATTCAAACTGTTAACACTCACAAAAGGAATATAGCAAGAGTAAGGTCTGCAGTTTCCAAGATGGCTGCCCTTCTTGCCCCTTTATCTTTAAAAGGGACTGCACAAGGAAGGAGTCAGGTAAGCTAGATCCATCTCCATTCCTGGGTTGGAGGGCGGCAGACCTGGGGTGAGGGACCCCTCTCACAAATCCACTGTTCCCCCACTACCTGCCACTAACAAAGCTGCATTGCTTGCCTCATGGATGAGGTGGTCATTGTATTCACTGAACAATCGTCTGCAGCTGTTTGAATACAGTGGAAAAAACTGAACAACCAGAATTTGCCTGGCATGTTTCCTTGACAAACACGTGCAGTCAATTTTCTTGGAAGTCTCCACAAAGGATTCAATATCACAGTGCATCCTTGTTCTTCTGTATATATTCTCTCTCTCTCTCTCTCTCTCTCTCTCTCTCTCTGTGTGTGTGTGTGTGTGTGTGTGTGTGTGTCACAGTGTATCCTTGTTCTTCTGTATACCAATACAGTGTGTGTATCAGTATATAAACCTAGACCCAATTATTTCATCAGATGCAACCACTGAGATATCTACTTCAGTGCAGAATCGAAAAGAGCAATGGAAAAACTTGCATCGTTTTTCAAAAGCTCTCCAGATGTAGCTGGGAAGCAATTTCATATGACACCAACTCACAGTGAAGCATTTTAAACCCTTTTCAGAAGGTATGGCTGTTGCACTTCAAAGTTCATAAGACAACTGTCCAGAATGTATAATATTGACTATGTTCCTGGCTTTATTTAGCTCTATAGCCTTTAACTAGGGCTTTGTTTTGTTTTAAGAACATAAGAACATAAGAAGAGCCCTGCTGGATCAGGCCAAAGGCCCATCTAGTCCAGCTTCCTGTATCTCACAGCGGCCCACCAGGTGCCCCAGGGAGGCATGAGACAACAAGATGCTTGCATCCTGTTGCCACTCCCTTGCACCCGGTACTCTGAAGTAGCCTACTACTGGTGTAAGGAGGTTGCACAATCCATCATTGCCTATAGCCCATGATGGACTTTTCTTCCAGAAATCCGTCCAATCCCCTCTTAAAGGCATCTAGACCAGATGCCATCACCACCTCCTGTGGCAGAGAGTTCCACAGATTAGTTAATGGGTAAAAAAGTACTTCCTTTTATCTGTTTTAACTCTCCCAACCCTCAGTTTTAGCAGATGCCCCCTGGTTCTGGTGTTTTGAGAGAAGGAAAAGAACATCCCTCTATCGACTCTATCCCTTCTGTGCATAATTTTGTATGTCTCAATCATGTCCCCCCTCAGGCGCCTTTTTTCTAGGCTGAAGAGCCCCAGACGCTGCAGTCTTTCTTCATAAGGGAGGTGCCCCAGCCCCGTAATCATATTCGTTGCTCTTTTCTGCACCTTTTCCAGCTCCACTATGTCCTTTTTGAGGTGTGGCGACCAGAACTGTACACAATATTCCAGGTGTGGCCTTACCATCAATTTGTACAATGGCATGATAATATTGGCTGTTTTATTCTCAACCCCTTTTTTAATGACCCCAAGCATGGAATTGGCCTTCTTAATTGCTGCCGCACACTGGGTCGATAACTTCATCGAATTGTCCACCAGCACCCCAAGATCTCTCTCTTGAGCTGTCACAGACAGCTCAGAATCCATAAGCCTATAGGTGAAGTTTTTTTTTTTTTGCCCCAACGTGCATCACTTTACACTTGTCTACATTGAAACGCATCTGCCATTTGGCTGCCCATTCCCCCAACTTGGAGAGATCCTTCTGGAGCTCTTCACAATCCTTTCTGGTTTTCACCACCCAGAAAAGTTTTGTGTCATCCGCAAACTTGGCCACCTCGCTGCTTATCCCTGTCTCCAGGTCATTTATGAACAAGTTGAAAAGCACCGGCCCCAAGACAGATCCCTGGGGCACTCCGCTTTTTACCTCTCTCCATTGTGAAAATTGCCCATTGACCCCCACTCTCTGTTTCCTGGCCCTCAACCAATTCTGAATCCATAAGAGGACCTGCCCTCTTATTCCCTGACTGTGAAGTTTCTTCAGCAGCCTTTGGTGAGGGACTGTGTCAAACGCCTTCTGAAAATCCAGGTATATGATATCCACAGGTTCACCCACATCCACATGCCTGTTGACCTTTTCAAATAATTCCAAAAGGTTTGTGAGGCAAGACTTACCCTTACAGAAGCCATGCTGACTTTCCTTCAGCAATACTTGTTCCTCTATGTGTTTTAGGATTTTATCTTTGATGAGGCTTTCCACCATCTTACCCGGAACAGACATTAGGCTGACCGGCCTGTAGTTTCCAGAGTCCCCCCTTCTCCCTTTCTTAAAGATTGGCATGACATTGGCTATCCTCTGGCACCGTGGCTGTTTGAAGGGACAAGCTGCATACTCTAGTTAAGAGGTCAGCAACTTCGTTCTTTAGTTCCTTAATAACTCTTGGGTGTATACCATCTGGGCCTGGTGACTTATTTATATGTAATTTGTCAATTTGATCTAAAACATCTTCTTTATTAACCATATTAAATGGAACAGGTGGGTACTCTTATAAGACCCTGACACACCAAGGTTGTCTGGCCTCAATAGCAGATAGGATAGGGCTCCCTGCTTTGAAGCCTTGGAAAGAGAGTTTGTTTGTAACCAACTATAAAGAGCACCAGCAGTAAAGATTAAACATTAGTCTCGGTCTCCTTCCCCGAGTACTTAAAAGAAGAGTGAGGGGAGGTGGCAGGGGAGGAACACTTCCTGGTGTTTTAATGACAAGATGCTCCCATGACTTTGAGCCCAGCTGGATCCTAACTGCCAGAACATGTCCAGTCGGGCGTGGGGGGAGGGGTGTCCACCTTGTATGGAAATGCAGAAATGCAAAGCAGGAAGAAGCACTAATTGCTTCTGTTTGGAGGACTTATAAGTTGAGCAGCCACGTTGCTATAGCAATGGTGTTCTGTTTACAGTACATCCTTGCCTTTCCCGGGCAGTTATCAGCGGAGTCACTAACAATAAACAGGACTTCCAATGCCAGCAGTCCATGGGGGTCAGAAGATTTGCCAGCCCATTATCTGCTCAAATTCTCTCCCACATTTCTGGGATGTGCCGCTGTGGGATTCAGACAACTTCTTTTAAGATATGCCCCATGGCCAACGAGACATGTCCCTCAGCAACATGATTAATGGCAGAGTTGACACAATTGTTGCTTTCCTCTTGGGCAGGTGGACTTTGCGTGTGTCCTCTCAGGGCTGGCTCTAAGAGCGGTGGGGCCCAATATGGGGCATTCTCCCCTTTCTCCACCCCCCTACACACCAAGAAGAGCACTTGAGGGCCACTCACGAAACGTGGCACCTGGAAGTAGCTGGTGGTGACAGGATGATGTCACTGCCAACTGCTTCTATTCCAGGAGGCCCATTTTGGGCCATTTGGAGGCAGAGGCAGGCAGGAGGCCCCAAGGCAAAGCTGCTTTGCTTGCCCCACTGACTTACAGCCCATAGAGATCCCAGCTGCTGCTGCAGGCGATCTGCTCACTGTGTTGGTAAAGGGGCCCCCAAAGTGCGGGGCCCAATATGCCGACATTGGTCACATTGGCTTAAGGCCGGTCCTGAGTCCTCTTTACTAGAGTAGAAGAAGATTCCTGAGGTCCACCCATCAAAGCCGGCTGAAAAATGGTGGCTCAGGGCATGCGTGGGGCCAACTCTGTACAGTACCCAGCCCAAACCCTGCTGATGCCCAAGGTGGCATGCGAAACAATCCCTTTACCCAATAATGTGCTTGCCCCTCTGCAAAAGTATGCCCCAGAAATGACATCACAACAGGAAGTGACAGCACACCTGGGCTTTTAAAAAAGGTGAAAAATGGGGAATGGAACCTGCATCCTCCCCCCAGCAGCATCCCCCTTCCTGCTGCCCCCAAGCCTGCAGTCATCCCTCAATAGTGGTGTAGCTTGGTCATTTGACACTTGGGGCCCATCAATTTTTAACATCCCCCGCATATGACAAAATTTTTCATTCATTCATTCATTCATTCATTCATTCATTCATTCATATTTTTCACATTTTTATACTACCCTTCTTCCAAGGAGTTCAGAGTGCTGTGCATGGTGCCTCATTTTCTTTTCTCCACTTTCAGAGTGCAATCATAAGTTGCATGGATTGGCGAGGCAGGCAGGACTATGCCAAATCCAGCGCACCTTAGGTGTGCTGGGGACCCTCCCTGGGGCAAGGGCACATTCATCCACTTGCTCCAGGGGAGGCTCCAGCCCAGTAGTGGGATCTGCAAATGAAGAAGTGGAATGCTGGGCGGGACTTACGTGCAATTGGCTGCCCGTCCGCTCCGTTCTGACACCCCCCCGCTCACCGCGCGGGCTGCCCTGGCCTCGGAGGGGGCACCTGCTCGCCCAGGGGGGAAGGGTGGCCCCCCCTCCCCCCCAGGGCAAGCAGGCGCGCCCTCCGAGGCCAGGGCAGCCTGCGCGGCGAGTGGGGGGGGCGTCGGAACGGAGCGGACGGGCAGCCAATCAAACGGTAGTCCCGCCTAAGTCCCGCCCAGCATTCCACTTCTTCATTTGCAGATCCCACTACTGCTCCAGCCTCTCCGTAGGGTTCCTCGGAACTGCGTCGGGTATTTAGCTGGTGCAGAACCAAGAAAGCTGCACGGCCTGAGTCGGGGCCGCACGGCCTCCCGAAGCTAAAGAAAAAAAGTGTAACACCAAAGGAAAATGACAGTGAATCTGCCGGAGGTCAGGGTGCAACCCAGTTGTGGGTAATGGTGACCCACCAGCTTCACTTATTTATTTATATTTGTTACTTGTCCATGTAAACTCCCAGAATGGCAAACAGTAAACACCGTCAGTCAGCATCATCAAAATGCCAGCACAGTGTATTTTTGATCAGACAGTAAAACTCAGCATTATAATAAAAAACAACTATTCAAGCCAGCTACGAAACATGCTGGGAAAGCCTGGACAATTTTGTTAAGTTTTCACCTGGTGCTGAAACAATATTAAGGTTGGCACCAAACAAGCTTCACTTGAAAGGGCACAGGAAGTCACAACTGAAAACATCCTTTCTCTAGTCACCATCTGCCTAACCCCAGATGGCAGGGAAATGGAGAAGGGATCCTCTGTTGATGAAGGTGGGATTCAGATAGAGTTACGTGGAAGAAAAACTTGAAGATCGGGAGTACTGTGTACAGTTCTGGTCGCTACACCTCAAAAAAGATATAAGGGAACTAGAGAAGGTGCAGAAGAGACAACAATGAAAATGATTACTGGGCTGGGGCACCTCCCTTATGAGGAAAGGCTACAGTGCTTGGGGCTCTTCAGTCTAGAAAAAAGGCACCTGAGGAGGGATTTGATTGAGATGTACAAAATTATGCATGGGATGGATAAAGTGCCTAGAGGGAGATTCTTTTCCCTCTGTCACAATACCAGAACCAGGGGCCATCCACTAAAATTGAGTGTTGGGAGAATGAGAACAGATGAAAGAAAATACTTTTTTTACCCAGTGGATAATTAATCTGTGGAACTCCATGCCACAGTAGGTGGTGATGGCGTCTGGCCTAGGTGCCTTTAAAAGGGGATTGGACAGATTTCTGGAGGAAAAGGCTACAGGCCATGATGGGTAGTGCAACCTCCATACTTTAAAAGTAAGCTACCTCAGAATACCAGGTGCAAGGGAGTGGCAACAGGATGCAGGAGTCTTGTTGTCTCGTGTGCTCCCTGAGGCATCTGGTGCGCCACTGTGAGATACAGGAAGCTGGACTTAATGGGTCTTGACCTGAATCAGTGGGGCTGTTCCTATGAGCACGTTTCTGAAGAGGAGCTTCTGGTTCTGGTGGCTGTCAAAGAAAAATGCTGTGGAGAATCTTGACTAGCCTCCAGTGTGCTTACCTCAGAATTTACCTCAGAATGCCAGGTGCAAGGGAGTGGCAACAGGCATCTTGTTGTCTCGTGTGCTCCTTGAGGCATCTGGTGGGCCACTGTGAGATGCAGGAAGCTGGACTAGATGGAGCTGATCCAGCGGGGCTCTTATGTTCTTAAGAGCCGTGTCCCACAGAGTATGAACTCAAGTTCTTGGGCTCCCTTTCTGATGTAATTCCAAGCTTATCCAGCTATAACAGTTTTTCTGATTGAATGGTCTGAGGAATTTATGCCATGTTTAGCCATCCAAATCACTGTATATGAGGCAGAGAAACTTATAAACTCCTTAACCACATTAGTTTGGTTTAACTATGGCAGATGGTGGATCCATTCCCTGCCAATGGGCCAAACTGGAGACTGCTGCAGTGGGGAAAATCTTCCCTGGTGTGAACAGCACTTTGCATTCTGCCGGGGAAGTGGTGAAAGACCCTGACTACACCTTGCAGGGGTCGTCGCGGCCAGCCGCTTCTGTGCAGAATGCCAGGCACGTGGCTTGTGGGGCAGCAGACCCCGGAAGCAGTTGGACATGAACATAAGAACATAAGAAGAGCCCTTCTGGATCAGGCCAAAGGCCCATCTAGTCCAGCTTCCTGTATCTCACAGTGGCCCACCCAATGCTTCAGGGAGCACACAACAAGATGCCTGCTTCTTGCTGCCACTCCCCTGGGAGCTGTAGTCGTGGTCTTTCGTGGCTTCTCTGGGTAATGCGAACTGGTGCTCATGCCAATGAACAATCAGAAGGGCACCAGATCCAGTCTGCAGGCTGGAGTTTGGAGTTCCTGGGCTAGATAAGACAGGGGTTTTCTAGGAAGAACTCAGGAATGGCTTGCTTTGATGAGTACAGTTTGGCATCCCTTGATTGAAAGAGGGAGGAAGAAAAATCATCATATGCAGGACATGCTTGCAATGTGGACTGAGAGTAAATGCGCCACCCGGCCTTCTGTTTTCATCTTAGTGCTCTGTATACATGATTACTATTGGTTGCCATCTCTATTAAAAGCCATGCAATTGTTATAATTATTAAAAAATACTGTATTTGTAGATTGCTTTTCCATAAAAAAAGTTTACAAAGCTATTCTGGTTAATACCAGCCGTCAAGGTGGAAGTCCCATTTAGCTGTAACTCTAGCTGGTTTTCTGCCTCCATCGTCTATGTTGGCCTTCTAAAGCAATCAAGGACAGCCATTGTTTTCTAAAGTTACTAGCACAAAGAGACACAACAAGTGCCCAAGACGACAATGAGACAGGAGACGGAAACAGAGGGAGTAGGTAGAGGGTGAGCAGCTCTGGCAAGATCATCAGCTCTTCCTTTTAACTAGGACTGACAAGGCCAGAAGCCAATCAGGGAAAGGAAAAACCAGCTTGAATAAAATGTATTGACCTCAATTCCTCATTCCAGCCATCTGAAAGGAATCCAAAGCAAACGTTTCGTTTGTGTCCTCAAATATTCCGTCCTGTTATTTTAGTGTATTTCACATAGCTTTGCACTTTCTAGTTTTGGCCTGGACATGCATTTTCTATGAGAAAGGCAGTGTACAAGTGCAGACAGACGAAAAGCAGGAGGCTCTGCTGATATATGAGCTTAGTGGATGGACACCTTGCCTTCGCACACAGCCGCCTTTGCGTGCTACACATTATCCTGTTCACCTAATTCCCCACCACCAGACTGCTGCAATGCAGCTGTTGAGATGAAGGGGTGGACCTACCGGGGGGGCGAGGGGGTCACATGAACCTCGGCGCCACTGCCACGGCCTGCCTTCTGGAGCAGCCCCTACCTGCCCCCTGGAGCCCTCCCAAAAGCCAGGCAGGCCACATGCAGCATATGCAGGCCCTCCAAAGGCTTACAGCAGCCTTTGGAAGGCCTCTATGCATTACTTGCAGTGTTTGCTGAAAACCGGAAGTAATGCTTAGACCTTCCAAAGACTGCAGTAAGCCTTTGGAGGGCCTGCAGTATGCATGGAAGTTGCACGAGGCTCCAGGTGACATGGTGGCACCGGGCAGTCGGGGGGGGCAGCAGTCATGGCCGGTAACCCGGTATGCATCCACCTTCGGTTAGGCCAACGTGGCTCCAGAGTGTGGGAAAGAGCTGAAACTACATGCCTATCTGTGTTTGCAAAAGTTGTGAGGTCACAGCTGGAGTCAGGAATGCAAATCTAATCAAGAAGGTTCCATTCAGCTAGTAATGCAATCAGGAGAAACCGACCTTTATCCTGATAGGATAAGTAATTGTGCCAGAGGGGTATAAAAATACCCAGGTTTGGGGGATATAACAGCACACCCACCAGAGAGAGAGAGAGAGAGAGAGAGAGAGAGAGAGAGAGAGAGAGAGA
>JAJKFI010015541.1:1409-13038 GCA_029204185.1 Lerista edwardsae
ATCAGGAACATTGAGATCGGCCTTATAGAGTTCCTCTGTGTATTCCTAGAAAATAAGCAAAACCTATTTCACAGCAAATTATTCTGGACTATTGTTGTGTTGTGATGCCTTTCTTTTCCAAATTAAGAAAAGCCTTTATTGTTATTGGTTGAATTGGGATAAGGGCAAGCTTTCCAAACAATTACAGTACCTTCCAACATGATTTCTAGGGGTCTTACAGATGTGTTATTAGTGCCTTCAAATTCAATGTTTTTGCCAATGATACTGAAGAACTGGCATCTCATTTCACAGCTCATTTAAAGTGACAGATAATTGAAATAGGCCACAGATGGTTAGGATGGGCCCCTATCACTCTTCCACCGTGACATTGAATATTGGAGCCCCTCAGGGATGTGTATTGAGTCCTTTTCTTTACTCTCTGTACACATATGATTGTGTTTCATCACACAATTCAAATGTAGTTATTAAATTCGCAGATGATATGACAGTGGTGGGGCTTATCACTGGAAATAATTAGTCTGCTTACAGGGAGGAAGTACAAGGGCTGTTGCAGTGGTGTAAAGAGAATAACCTTACACTTAATATTAAAAAAAACAAAGGAGCTTATAATTGATTTTAGGAAAAAGAGGGAAGTGCACATTCCATTATATATAGATGGCGAGGAGGTAGAGAGGGTTGTGAGTTTTAAATTTTTGGGTATTCATATCACAGAGGTGGATCACTGCCTTGTCGTGGCGAAGAGACTTGAGTAGCTCAGTGAAGCTGTGAGCTATGCCATGTAGGGTTACCCAAGATGGACAGGTCATAGTAGAGAGTTCTGACTAAACGTGGTCTGCTGGAGAAGGAAATGGCAACCCACTCCAGTACTCTTGCCAAGAAAACCCCATGGATTACAAAACTAAAAGGCTAAATTATATGACACTGGAAGATGAGCCCCTCAGGTCGGAAGGTGTACATTATGCTACTGGGGAAGAGCAGAACATGAGTACTAGTAGCTCCAGAATGAGTGCAGTAGCTGGGCCAAAACTGGAAGGAAGCTCAGCTGTGGATGTGTCTGGAAGTGAAAGGAAAGTACGATGCTGCAAAGAACTATACTGCATAGGAACCTGGAACGTCAGATCTACGAATCTGGATGTGGTCAGATGTGGCAGGCTAGATGTGGTCAAATGCAAGATGTCAAGTCTGAACATCGACATCATGGAAGTTAGTGAACTAACATGGACAGGAATGGGAGAATTAAATTCTGATGACCATTACATCTACTACTGTGGGCAGGAATCCCTTAGAAAAAATGGAGTAGCCTTCATAGTGAACAAGAGAGTGAGAACTGCAGTACTGGGGTATAATCTAAAAAATGATAGAATGATTACCATTCAGATCCAAGGCAAGCTTTTCAACATCACAGTAGTCCAAGTCTACGCCCCAACCACCGATGCTGAAGAGGAAGAAGTTGACCGTTTCTATGAAGACCTACAACACCTTCTAGAATTAACACCCAAAAAAGATGTCCTTCTCATCATAGGGGATTAGAATGCTAAAGTAGGCAGTCAAGAGGTAATAGGAATAACAGGCAAGTTTGGTCTTGGAGTACAAAATGAAGCAGGGCAAAGACTGATAGAGTTTTGTCAGGAGAACACATTAGTCATAGCGAACACCCTTTTCCAGCAACACAAACAGCAACTGTACGTATGGACATCACCAAATGGTCTACACCGAAATCAGATTGATTACATTCTTTGTAGCCAAAGGTGGAGAAGTTCTATACAGGCAGTAAAAACAAGACTTGGAGCTGACTGTGGCTCAGATCATGAGCTTCTTTATTGCAAAATTCAGGCTTAAACTTAAAAAAGTAGGGAAAACCACTAGGCCCTCCATGTATGACCTAAATCATATCCCATACGAATATACAGTGGAGATGACAAATAGATTTAGGGGCTTAGATTTGGTAGACAGAGTGCCTGAAGAACTTTGGACGGAGGTCTGTAACATTGTACAGGAAGCAGCAACTAGAACCATCCTAAAGAGAAAGAAATGCAAGAAGGCAAAGTGGCTGTCTGACGAGACTTTACAAATAGCTGAGGAAAGAAGGGAAGCCAAAAGCAAGGGAGAAAGGGAAAGATATACCCAACTGAATGCAGATTTCCAGAGAACAGCAAGGAGAGATAGGAAGGCCTTCCTAAATGAGCAACGCAAAGAAATAGAGGAAAACAATAGGAAAGTCTAGAGATCTTTTCAAGAAAATTTGAGAGATTGAAGGACAATTTCATGCTAAGGTAGGCACAATAAAGGACAAAAATGGCAAGGACCTAGCAGAAGCAGATGAGATTAAGAAGAGGTGGCAAGAATACACAGAGGAACTATATAAGGCCGATCTAAAAGTTCCTGGTAACCACAATGATGCGGTCACTGAGAACCTGACATCCTGGAGTGTGAAGTCAAGTGGGCTTTGGAAAGCATCACTAACAACAAAGCTAGCGGAGGTGATAGCATTCCAGCTGAGTTACTCAAAATTTTAAAAGATGATGCTGTCAAAGTGCTGCACTCCATATGCCAGCAAATTATGCCAGTAGCAATGTATGGATGTGAGAGCTGGACCACAAGAAAGGCAGAGTGCCAAAAAATAGTTGCTTTCGAATTATGGTGTTGGAGAAGACTCTTGAGAGTCCTCTGGACTGCAAGGAGATCCAATCAGTCAATCCTACAGGAATTCAAACCTGATTGCTCCGTGGAAGGACAAATACTGAGGCTGAAGCTCAAATACTTTTGCCACCTCATGAGAAGAGAGGACTCTTTAGAAAAGACCCTCATGCTGTTAAAGACTGAAGGCAAAAGGAGAAGGGGGTGGCAGAGGATGAGATGGTTAGTGTCACTGAAGTGATGAACATGAGATTGGGTGAACTCCGGAAGCTAGTGGAGGACAGGGAGGCCTGGCGTGCTGTGGTCCATGGGGTTGTGAAGGGTTGGACACGCCTTAGCGACTGAACAACAACAATCACAGAGGACCTCTCATGGACTGTTAACACCACTATGTTAGTAAGGAAAGCACAAAAGTGGTTATACTTCTAAGGATGCTCAGGAAGATAAACCTGCCACAACATCTGCTTGCGTCTTATTATGGTAGTACCATTGAGAGTGTCCTGACATTACAGAATTTTGGTGTGGTATGGGAGCAGCTCTGCAATGAACAAAAGGGCATTGCAGAGAATCATAAAGGTGGCTCAGACCATAATTGGGATACATCTTCCAGCCTTAAATGACATTTTTATATCCCATTGTTTGCAGAAGTTACATTGTATCCTTAAAGATTCGTCCCATCCAGTCTACAGCCTATTTGAATTGTTGCCTTCTGGGAAAAGGTATAGAATTATTAGGACACGTACAGCATGATTTATGAACAGCTTTTATCCCAAGGCTGTAATTATGTTAAATAACAAACTCAGGAAATTACCAGGAACAAGATAATATGGTGTTATCTTAATCCTATCCACTGTCTGTCTTGCTGCTTGTTGCATCCCTAAGTGAATGGCATTGTTGTTTGGAGATTCTAGATTTGTGTGGATGGGTGAGCGTATCCTGGAATGCTAACGAATTTCATTGTACGTATGTATAATGACAATAAAGTAATCTAATAAAAAATATGATCCCTAGGGACTAACACTCCTTTTGTTAGAAAATCTGTTGTACATTTGCCTAGATTTTAGATTGAATTGCAATTTGTAATTGATTTTTCTGACTATCTTTTTGACTCAGGAGAGCAATTCATATAGTCTAGTAGTCCCTGGAAGCAAGAATGATGAGATTATCACAGATGGGTGGGTGCCACACACATCTATGTCCATGCAGATAATTATCTACTAATGACTCTCAAAGCATTATTTACTAATGACTCTCAATTTATACAGTAGCATGAAATTTTTGATATCTAAAAATGCTGGCATTTTAATCACCTGTTTTATTATGCTGCATCTCTCAAGCAATTCAGGTCTTAGATTTCTACTGAAATGGACATTCACTGTCACACAGCCTTGAAGGACTATGCAAATTTACACTAATCTGGCCTTAAGCTTTCCAGTGCCTGCACTGAAGAGGTTTGCTTGTACATTTGTGTGTTTAGGTAACTGTGACATCTGTGAAATGTTTGTGTTGTTTGTCACAAGGCTTGGGTCTCATTTTAAGGAAAGGTGTAGATGGAACACTTGCCAATGATTACCTAAATCTTCCTCAAGATACTTCTGTGAATTGGCTCATTCATGTTATATTTGACAGATGGGTGGATGAGGTTTATTTATTTTTCACATTTTTATACCACTCTTCTTCCAAGGAGCTCAGGTCAGTGTACATGGTTCCTTCCCTCCTTTTGTCCTCACAACAATCCTTGCGATAGGTTAGGTTGAGACTGAGACTGACTGGCTCAAGGTCACCCATGAAGCACCTAACTTCTTTGATCCCATAGGATCAATGATTCATTATCTGCGAATTCGCTATCTGTGAGGTTTTCCAGGAACCTAACTCTAGCGGATAATGAGGATTGACTGTAGCTCCATAGTAATGAGCTGTAGGCTGGGACCCTTTACACATTTACTTGGGAGTAATTCCCGTTAAAATAAGTTATCTTCCCCATTATCATTGTATTATGCTGCCTACATTGGCTTTTCTAGCCATCCCTTCAGCGTTTACCTTTGGCTATCTTATTTTTATCTTGGCATCCTGTCCCATTTCCTTCTCTTGAACCAAGGCCACATTCCACCACGTTTTGAAGTAATCTAACAACAACACCAGTCTGGCATAAACCCAAGTCTCGAGTCCTCACTGTTTCAGTTCTTCTCAATCTCTTTAATCTACACAGAATCCTATTAAAAATATCAGAAAGAGCATGGGTCATTCGCCAACTCTTCCTGGATGGTTTTCTGAAAAAGGAAAAGACTGCAGAGTAAAAGAGGTTATGGTATCCCACTTGGTTTCTCCTCAACATTCCTGGGCAGCTTTCCAGCAAATTGTCATGTTTACACGAGTAAGCACTTTGTAAAGCAGTTTTCCGGCAACACATAAAGTACATACCAATAGATAATGAGTGTATGGAACAAAGAGGCATGAGACTCATATGCTATTCTCATATAATCTGAGTTCTTGGATAATGGAAGGCAGAAATGCACTGGATGCTTATACCGCTGACGGGGTGGGCTGAAAAGTCCTCTTAGGTAATAAATGTATTATAGAAAGTCTGTCTTCACACACTATATTTATTCTCTAACAGAGCAATCATATGCATGTTTGCTTAGCCATCTCATTTTTTTTGTTAAGCTTAGTCCCAGGTAAATATGCATAGAATTGTAGCTGGGCAGCGCAACCCAACTGCCCCCTTTGGCCGACAGAAGCCAC
This sequence comes from Lerista edwardsae, assembly GCA_029204185.1. Taxonomy (NCBI): domain Eukaryota; kingdom Metazoa; phylum Chordata; class Lepidosauria; order Squamata; family Scincidae; genus Lerista; species Lerista edwardsae. Next base: position 6,789 of record JAJKFI010015541.1, read on the forward strand.
TTGTATCAGCTGGGCACTGTCACAAACTTGCCGTGCAGCACATCTATGCCAGCACTTCTGGCGCAGGGCCGATGCAAGCAGTTGCGTTGGCCCTGCAATGCTGGAACACCCCTGCAGTAAGCTGCTCCTGTGCTAGCTGAGTTTGGCTGGCATAGGGGCTATTCTGGGTGGGGGGGGGAAGGTGGGAGGGAGGGTGGAACAGGGCGGAGGGTGTTCTGGCAGGTGGGGTGGCCCAGGGAGAGGATGGAGGTCGAATGTGGCCATTAGGACACATCCACCACCTCGTTCCCATTCCCCATGGCCCCAATTTGGGCCATGTGGTGTGCTTGGACTTGCGCCTGCTATACAACAGGCACAGATCTGAGCAGCCCCATAGGCTGGCTGGCGCCTACCCTGGGGTAAGGGGATGAATGTGTTCTTGTTCCATGGAGGCTCCAACCTGCTCCCAATCTGCGCTGGATACAGCACAGGGTGGACAGCCGGCCTGTTCCAGGGCAGGTTAGGATTGCATCCTGAATGTAGTTGCGTTTGTTCGACATAGAATAAATACTGTGGTTTAGCTTGGCCTATACACATTGATCCTATTGCTTAACAGATGTGTAACACAACCTGTCTGCTCAAAATTAACTCCCACTGTTTAGTGTTCATTCCAGTTAAGTGCAACTATGATTGCATCCTTACTTTTAAGAAAGGGCTACTCTTAAGAAAATAACTTTTTAACTGTCCAATCCTATCCCCCACTATTGGCACAGGTGCAGCCATGCTGGTGGAATTTGTGCTTAATTCAATGGTGGGTGATAATTTTTTTTTACTTTTGCATAGGCCTCCTGGTGGCCTATAGATTTCCTTGAACCCATGCTAGCTATATAGCTGGTGTAAGCCTGGAGATCATGGTAAAAGAGGACAGATCATGGTAAAAAAAATGGAGGATAGGATCTGGCGTGTCTTTACCACCGAGGCCCTCTCCCCTCCAGCCTTCTCACCACCCCTGCCCTCCCCATCCCAGCACCCTCCTTTCTGCCAACTTACTGAAGCCTGCGAAGCCCTCCAGAGTTGCTGCCACACATTGCTCCTCTCACCATTTGCAGCAAGGCCTGGCAGTGCATGACAGCTGATTATTATAATATGATCGTGATATCAGCATGACATGAATAAATTAAGCAGGTAACATTTTTCCTCAAACATGACACATTTCTTTTTACATTAAGTCAGTTTACATATCCGGCACTCAGTCATCGGATGTACAGAGACTGCATAATGAGAAATCAAGGGATGAACATATCTATGTGGTATGTCTGTCATTTGAGTCACTGCTCTTTATTTCATTATTTCATTATTTAATTTCATTATTTAAATTCATGTTTTTATTTATTTAAATTATTTAAATTCATGTTTCATTATTTAAATTCAAAAGTTGACATTTCCCAACCAAGTACTGCATATTTCCATGCTGGAAAAATTGAATTTCTGCCATGTATGCCCCAGTTGATACAGGTAACTGAAGAGAAGGTGACAACGTCAGTGTGAAGAGGCCAACTCATCTGGCTACAGTCTTCTAAAAGAAATATTATGTGCAGACTAGAATGTCCAGTATCCTAATCTTAAATGTTAACCATGTTCACACACACTCTTATATCTTATTGACCATGTCTTTCTAACTGCATGCTCTGAAAGGCACATTCATTAACTTGTAGTAGTCTTGTGCCAGATTAACGATAATAGCTTCCCCCAAACAAGAATTCTGTGGATTGTTCAGTGAGGATACTAAGAATTCTCAGTTAGAGATTCCTAGCTACTCCTCACAAAACTACAATTCCCAGGCTTCCCTGGTGAAAGGGAATTAAGAGTACTATTAAACCAGATGGCATACAGTAGCTTTTACACAGCATAATGCAGGGTAAGCAACTGCCACTGTATCTAAAAGCAGTTTAGTCTGCAGAAATCAGCAAGTGTTTGTAGCATGGTGATAAACACTATCCCTTGCTACTATTTGAAGAACAAAGGACTGATAAATAAAAATGTTAAAATTTTTAGTATAATGACTATTATGAAATTAGCTAAAACATTTTAAAGTGGCATGCAGGAGGGCAGATTTCTGCTCCCAACCTGGCAATTGCTGAAAACAAGATAACAATCCTACACTATGAATCTACATTCTACATTCCAGGCCCAAAATGAGGCAGGACATGTTAGTCAAGGGAATAGTCTGTGAAGCTCTTCAAAAGAAGGAAATCTTGGGAAAACATTAGGAAGCTTCAAGGAAATGCTGCTAGACTTTCTGGATTTGTTCCAGTTCAAAACAGGGATAAGGCTGGTTGTTGACTTTGCACTGAACAATTAGATGGAGAAAGGCTGGATGCTACATTATAGCACATATCCTGACCCATACATTGTTTCCTACTGGCAACAGATCTCTCAGACTGATTAGACTCTGACCGACAATAATGTTAAAAAGTTGTTTGCCTTCCTGTCTCATCCCCCTGATTTAAACAAATAGTTAGGACATTCTTAACAGTGACATTTCTAAACTAACAACTTTTAATGGGATGTCCATCTGGTGCAGAAATATTCTAGTGTTTGACTAATATAAAGTTGCCACCTTTTTCTGGCAGGTCTCCTGTGATTGACATCGGAGATGGACTAGGTCAGACACTGGCCAAGAGGGTACAAGCCCCTGCAGAACTAACTGGACAACCCCAAAAACCTCCAGTACCCAATTTTATATGGGATGGTGGCACAGAAATGCACTCAGCCAAGCACGTAGCACTCCTGTGGCTACCTTCTTCTGACACTCAATGGCCTCTTTAGAAAGCCCATTTGCAGATGTGAAGGGCAAGAGAAGGAGATGGAATAGAGGGACCGCCACTCTCTGAGGGAAGAAGGCATCCATCCTGCCCCTAATGTAGCATCTCTGAAGGAAGAGGGAAGAGAAAGCCTCTATCTGCCCTGCTCTTTTCTTTGACTGCTGAGAAATTGAGAATTTACAGTGTGTACTCCTTTAATTTTGCTTCTGGCTGGGGGAAATAGTATGCACATGACTGCACGTGCATAATAAGAAGGGCGGAGTGTGTCACAGACGGCCCAAAACAGGGACCAGATGCTGACCCTGCCTGTGGGCCAAATCCTGTCCAACTTTCCAGAGCTGGTGCAGTTGTACTAATGTGGTGTGCGCTGCATCCTGTGGTGGGGCGGCATAAGAACGTAAGAAGAGCCCTGCTAGATCAGGCCAAAGGCCCATCTAGTCCAGCTTCCTGTATCTCACAGCGGCCCACCAGGTGCCCCAGGGAGGCATGAAACAAGAAGATCCTGTTGCATCCTGTTGCCACTCCCTTGCACCCGGTACCAGTAGCCCACCACCTTTGTAAGGAGGTTGCACAATCCATCATTGCCTATAGCCCACAATGGACCTTTCCTCCAGAAATCTGTCCAATCCACTCTTAAAGGCATCAAGACCAGATGCCATCACCACCTCCTGTGGCAAGGAGTTCCACAGATTAACTACCCGGTGGGTAAAAAAGTACTTCCTTTTATCTGTTTTAACTCTCCCAACCCTCAGTTTTAGTGGATGCCCCCTGGTTCTGGTGTTTTGAGAGAGGGAAAAGAACATCCCTCTATCGACTTTATCCCTACCATGCATAATTTTGTATGTCTCAGTCATGTCCCCCCTCAGGCGCCTTTTTTCTAGACTGAAGAGCCCCAAACGCTGCAGTCTTTCTTCATAAGGGAGGTGCCCCAGCCCCGTAATCATTTTAGTTGCTCTCTTCTGCACCTTTTCCAACTCCACTATGTCCTTTTTGAGATGCGGCGACCAGAACTGTACACGATATTCCAGGTGTGGCCTTACCATCGATTTGTACAATGGCATGATGATATTGGCTGTTTTATTCTCAACCCCCTTTTTAATGGCAGTCATGAAGGTCTCCAGATAAGGGAATGTTTGTTCCCTTTCCACAGGGCTGCATTGTGGCTGCACCGGGACTGGAAAGTTGGGTAGGATTGGGAGAGGAGAAAGACAGTAGGTGAAGCTGTTGCCACCTTCAGGTGGCAAATAAGAGTTGCCACCTTCAAATGGCCCAGTCTTTTCTTGTGCCTTAACAACACCCTTAATGTGCAGAAATTAACAGGAAATGAGGTTTACAAGGTGGAGATCAGCATTAGCAGTTCATCTATAAATGTCTGCACAGCAAGCTGTTGCTGGTTATACAGTTTCATAGCCCAGACCTATTGGGCTTAATAGTACACTCGTACTGCCCATGTCCCTGTTGCACAAGGTGTCATAAAGTGCCTCCAGCATAGGTGGTAAGCCATTACTGCTGGCGTTGGGGTGATACCATGGCGACGCTGTCCCCATGCGGCCCAGAGAGAGCTCTGCAAGCTGGCAAGCTCAGAGAGAGCTCTGCAAGCTGGTCACTGGTGTTGCAGCTTTTCCAGGCAGAGTGGAGGGGCGTTCCAGGGTGGGGGGAAGTGTGCAGTGGGACCAGCGGTGATTCTTGCCGCCAATCCTAACCCCCTTGTAGGGCCCTGTGGCTTTACACAGAGGGCCTCACCTCTGCGCCAGCTAAATAGCTGGTGCAGAGACAAGTAGACTGCTCGCCCACCCTGTGCCCCCTTACTGCAGGGGGATGCAGCATCCCAGTAGAGCCACCCATGGCTGTCTGGCTGCTGCAGGATGCAGTGGTAGTCATCTAGCTACCGCTACACTCCTGGGCTGTTGGGCAACTTAGAATTGGGCTGCCAGTGACTGTATGAAAAGTTGGATTCAAACAATTTTTTAAAGTTGGCAACCATATATCCATTCTAGAAATACCTTCACTTGATGAATATCTGCCAGTCATGCAGCTGATAAGGGCACAGCAGCATAATCAGAAAAACATAGCAAATCTCTTTGCACCATCAGTTCTGTCCATTTTCATTTCTTGAAATTTCTTTACAATAGAAATGTGACTCACCCGCCTGCAGAACTCTGACCGTTCCCTCTACCATCTCATTTTGTGTCACAGTTGACATATGGAGTAGAATCAAGTAGAAGAGCTTTTCCGGACTGATGTATTTTGGAGAGGAGGGTGGGAAGTCACATCTTTTAAAATGTTCCCACACAGGCAGGCAGGCAGGCAGGCAGGCACGTGCACGTGTGCGCGCACACCCATACCCATCCTTGTATATTGAAAATTAGACTCTAAAACAAGTAAAGTTCAACTTTTCTATTGCACATGCTAACTTTTTACAAGCAGGGAGTTTTTATTTGCAGAGTTGCATAAAAAATGTGACTCCCCAGTTTTGTCTTCTTAACTAGTCTGTGAGAGGTCTGGCAGAGAGAGTGACTTATCTAAGCTCATGTCTTTTGGAGTCCTCAAATCAAGCCATTATGACGATGACTAAAAGATGATTTTATGTCTGATGTTTAGGGGTGTTTGAAAATGGTATTTTCACAGATTTCATGATCTGAAAAGCAGAAGGTGACATTATGTGTTTCTATTCTAAGTTTTCATTGCAAGTTCTCATTTTTTATTAATTTTAAATGCTTTGAAGTGCGCTACAGCAGTTGCCAAACTTCTAACCACTGCATGCTGAGAAAGTCTTCCTCATCCTGAGTGCAGTTTACATTTCAGCTGAAGCACTGCTCCGTTTTCAAGCTGAACTGGTGGCAGGGATGCTCTGGGCAATCACGTCTATGCCCAGCATCCCAAAAGGCTGTGCAGCAGGACACCGGGAAGAGATGTGACTTCCCAGAGTGTCCCTGCCACCAATTCAGCATGAAAATGGAGAGGCGCTTCAACAGTATGTGCTGCTGACAGGTTGGAAGAGTTTCTCCAAACCCTGGATCTGGTTTGGAGAGCCCTGGTGTACTAGATGCGTGATATACTGCAGGTGAAATACTATCAGCAGATGCAGCAACAGTCTAATTTCTAATTGGAAAAGTAATCTATTTTACTTTCTGGAAAATATTAAAAAAACCAAGTAGTGGTCTTTTATGTGTTTTAATGTTTTTAACAACAAAATACCCCTACTGATGTTTTTGTTGAATGAGTACTTATCAGTGTAGAGTGCCAAACAGCAGATGAGATGTGCATTCATGTTGTATTTTGAATGAATTGGCTTCCTGATGTCAAGCTTGACAAAATTATACTCTTTAGAATTAATGGTCCAGCAAGATGTGCAACTCTGACTGAAGGCAACATGGCAGAAACAAACAAACAAACAAACAAACAAACAAACAAACAAACAAACAAACAAACAAACAAACAAACAA
>JAJKFI010015542.1:1409-13038 GCA_029204185.1 Lerista edwardsae
ATCAGGAACATTGAGATCGGCCTTATAGAGTTCCTCTGTGTATTCCTAGAAAATAAGCAAAACCTATTTCACAGCAAATTATTCTGGACTATTGTTGTGTTGTGATGCCTTTCTTTTCCAAATTAAGAAAAGCCTTTATTGTTATTGGTTGAATTGGGATAAGGGCAAGCTTTCCAAACAATTACAGTACCTTCCAACATGATTTCTAGGGGTCTTACAGATGTGTTATTAGTGCCTTCAAATTCAATGTTTTTGCCAATGATACTGAAGAACTGGCATCTCATTTCACAGCTCATTTAAAGTGACAGATAATTGAAATAGGCCACAGATGGTTAGGATGGGCCCCTATCATTCTTCCACCGTGACATTGAATATTGGAGCCCCTCAGGGATGTGTATTGAGTCCTTTTCTTTACTCTCTGTACACATATGATTGTGTTTCATCACACAATTCAAATGTAGTTATTAAATTCGCAGATGATATGACAGTGGTGGGGCTTATCACTGGAAATAATTAGTCTGCTTACAGGGAGGAAGTACAAGGGCTGTTGCAGTGGTGTAAAGAGAATAACCTTACACTTAATATTAAAAAAAACAAAGGAGCTTATAATTGATTTTAGGAAAAAGAGGGAAGTGCACATTCCATTATATATAGATGGCGAGGAGGTAGAGAGGGTTGTGAGTTTTAAATTTTTGGGTATTCATATCACAGAGGTGGATCACTGCCTTGTCGTGGCGAAGAGACTTGAGTAGCTCAGTGAAGCTGTGAGCTATGCCATGTAGGGTTACCCAAGATGGACAGGTCATAGTAGAGAGTTCTGACTAAACGTGGTCTGCTGGAGAAGGAAATGGCAACCCACTCCAGTACTCTTGCCAAGAAAACCCCATGGATTACAAAACTAAAAGGCTAAATTATATGACACTGGAAGATGAGCCCCTCAGGTCGGAAGGTGTACATTATGCTACTGGGGAAGAGCAGAACATGAGTACTAGTAGCTCCAGAATGAGTGCAGTAGCTGGGCCAAAACTGGAAGGAAGCTCAGCTGTGGATGTGTCTGGAAGTGAAAGGAAAGTACGATGCTGCAAAGAACTATACTGCATAGGAACCTGGAACGTCAGATCTACGAATCTGGATGTGGTCAGATGTGGCAGGCTAGATGTGGTCAAATGCAAGATGTCAAGTCTGAACATCGACATCATGGAAGTTAGTGAACTAACATGGACAGGAATGGGAGAATTAAATTCTGATGACCATTACATCTACTACTGTGGGCAGGAATCCCTTAGAAAAAATGGAGTAGCCTTCATAGTGAACAAGAGAGTGAGAACTGCAGTACTGGGGTATAATCTAAAAAATGATAGAATGATTACCATTCAGATCCAAGGCAAGCTTTTCAACATCACAGTAGTCCAAGTCTACGCCCCAACCACCGATGCTGAAGAGGAAGAAGTTGACCGTTTCTATGAAGACCTACAACACCTTCTAGAATTAACACCCAAAAAAGATGTCCTTCTCATCATAGGGGATTAGAATGCTAAAGTAGGCAGTCAAGAGGTAATAGGAATAACAGGCAAGTTTGGTCTTGGAGTACAAAATGAAGCAGGGCAAAGACTGATAGAGTTTTGTCAGGAGAACACATTAGTCATAGCGAACACCCTTTTCCAGCAACACAAACAGCAACTGTACGTATGGACATCACCAAATGGTCTACACCGAAATCAGATTGATTACATTCTTTGTAGCCAAAGGTGGAGAAGTTCTATACAGGCAGTAAAAACAAGACTTGGAGCTGACTGTGGCTCAGATCATGAGCTTCTTTATTGCAAAATTCAGGCTTAAACTTAAAAAAGTAGGGAAAACCACTAGGCCCTCCATGTATGACCTAAATCATATCCCATACGAATATACAGTGGAGATGACAAATAGATTTAGGGGCTTAGATTTGGTAGACAGAGTGCCTGAAGAACTTTGGACGGAGGTCTGTAACATTGTACAGGAAGCAGCAACTAGAACCATCCTAAAGAGAAAGAAATGCAAGAAGGCAAAGTGGCTGTCTGACGAGACTTTACAAATAGCTGAGGAAAGAAGGGAAGCCAAAAGCAAGGGAGAAAGGGAAAGATATACCCAACTGAATGCAGATTTCCAGAGAACAGCAAGGAGAGATAGGAAGGCCTTCCTAAATGAGCAACGCAAAGAAATAGAGGAAAACAATAGGAAAGTCTAGAGATCTTTTCAAGAAAATTTGAGAGATTGAAGGACAATTTCATGCTAAGGTAGGCACAATAAAGGACAAAAATGGCAAGGACCTAGCAGAAGCAGATGAGATTAAGAAGAGGTGGCAAGAATACACAGAGGAACTATATAAGGCCGATCTAAAAGTTCCTGGTAACCACAATGATGCGGTCACTGAGAACCTGACATCCTGGAGTGTGAAGTCAAGTGGGCTTTGGAAAGCATCACTAACAACAAAGCTAGCGGAGGTGATAGCATTCCAGCTGAGTTACTCAAAATTTTAAAAGATGATGCTGTCAAAGTGCTGCACTCCATATGCCAGCAAATTATGCCAGTAGCAATGTATGGATGTGAGAGCTGGACCACAAGAAAGGCAGAGTGCCAAAAAATAGTTGCTTTCGAATTATGGTGTTGGAGAAGACTCTTGAGAGTCCTCTGGACTGCAAGGAGATCCAATCAGTCAATCCTACAGGAATTCAAACCTGATTGCTCCGTGGAAGGACAAATACTGAGGCTGAAGCTCAAATACTTTTGCCACCTCATGAGAAGAGAGGACTCTTTAGAAAAGACCCTCATGCTGTTAAAGACTGAAGGCAAAAGGAGAAGGGGGTGGCAGAGGATGAGATGGTTAGTGTCACTGAAGTGATGAACATGAGATTGGGTGAACTCCGGAAGCTAGTGGAGGACAGGGAGGCCTGGCGTGCTGTGGTCCATGGGGTTGTGAAGGGTTGGACACGCCTTAGCGACTGAACAACAACAATCACAGAGGACCTCTCATGGACTGTTAACACCACTATGTTAGTAAGGAAAGCACAAAAGTGGTTATACTTCTAAGGATGCTCAGGAAGATAAACCTGCCACAACATCTGCTTGCGTCTTATTATGGTAGTACCATTGAGAGTGTCCTGACATTACAGAATTTTGGTGTGGTATGGGAGCAGCTCTGCAATGAACAAAAGGGCATTGCAGAGAATCATAAAGGTGGCTCAGACCATAATTGGGATACATCTTCCAGCCTTAAATGACATTTTTATATCCCATTGTTTGCAGAAGTTACATTGTATCCTTAAAGATTCGTCCCATCCAGTCTACAGCCTATTTGAATTGTTGCCTTCTGGGAAAAGGTATAGAATTATTAGGACACGTACAGCATGATTTATGAACAGCTTTTATCCCAAGGCTGTAATTATGTTAAATAACAAACTCAGGAAATTACCAGGAACAAGATAATATGGTGTTATCTTAATCCTATCCACTGTCTGTCTTGCTGCTTGTTGCATCCCTAAGTGAATGGCATTGTTGTTTGGAGATTCTAGATTTGTGTGGATGGGTGAGCGTATCCTGGAATGCTAACGAATTTCATTGTACGTATGTATAATGACAATAAAGTAATCTAATAAAAAATATGATCCCTAGGGACTAACACTCCTTTTGTTAGAAAATCTGTTGTACATTTGCCTAGATTTTAGATTGAATTGCAATTTGTAATTGATTTTTCTGACTATCTTTTTGACTCAGGAGAGCAATTCATATAGTCTAGTAGTCCCTGGAAGCAAGAATGATGAGATTATCACAGATGGGTGGGTGCCACACACATCTATGTCCATGCAGATAATTATCTACTAATGACTCTCAAAGCATTATTTACTAATGACTCTCAATTTATACAGTAGCATGAAATTTTTGATATCTAAAAATGCTGGCATTTTAATCACCTGTTTTATTATGCTGCATCTCTCAAGCAATTCAGGTCTTAGATTTCTACTGAAATGGACATTCACTGTCACACAGCCTTGAAGGACTATGCAAATTTACACTAATCTGGCCTTAAGCTTTCCAGTGCCTGCACTGAAGAGGTTTGCTTGTACATTTGTGTGTTTAGGTAACTGTGACATCTGTGAAATGTTTGTGTTGTTTGTCACAAGGCTTGGGTCTCATTTTAAGGAAAGGTGTAGATGGAACACTTGCCAATGATTACCTAAATCTTCCTCAAGATACTTCTGTGAATTGGCTCATTCATGTTATATTTGACAGATGGGTGGATGAGGTTTATTTATTTTTCACATTTTTATACCACTCTTCTTCCAAGGAGCTCAGGTCAGTGTACATGGTTCCTTCCCTCCTTTTGTCCTCACAACAATCCTTGCGATAGGTTAGGTTGAGACTGAGACTGACTGGCTCAAGGTCACCCATGAAGCACCTAACTTCTTTGATCCCATAGAATCAATGATTCATTATCTGCGAATTCGCTATCTGTGAGGTTTTCCAGGAACCTAACTCTAGCGGATAATGAGGATTGACTGTAGCTCCATAGTAATGAGCTGTAGGCTGGGACCCTTTACACATTTACTTGGGAGTAATTCCCGTTAAAATAAGTTATCTTCCCCATTATCATTGTATTATGCTGCCTACATTGGCTTTTCTAGCCATCCCTTCAGCGTTTACCTTTGGCTATCTTATTTTTATCTTGGCATCCTGTCCCATTTCCTTCTCTTGAACCAAGGCCACATTCCACCACGTTTTGAAGTAATCTAACAACAACACCAGTCTGGCATAAACCCAAGTCTCGAGTCCTCACTGTTTCAGTTCTTCTCAATCTCTTTAATCTACACAGAATCCTATTAAAAATATCAGAAAGAGCATGGGTCATTCGCCAACTCTTCCTGGATGGTTTTCTGAAAAAGGAAAAGACTGCAGAGTAAAAGAGGTTATGGTATCCCACTTGGTTTCTCCTCAACATTCCTGGGCAGCTTTCCAGCAAATTGTCATGTTTACACGAGTAAGCACTTTGTAAAGCAGTTTTCCGGCAACACATAAAGTACATACCAATAGATAATGAGTGTATGGAACAAAGAGGCATGAGACTCATATGCTATTCTCATATAATCTGAGTTCTTGGATAATGGAAGGCAGAAATGCACTGGATGCTTATACCGCTGACGGGGTGGGCTGAAAAGTCCTCTTAGGTAATAAATGTATTATAGAAAGTCTGTCTTCACACACTATATTTATTCTCTAACAGAGCAATCATATGCATGTTTGCTTAGCCATCTCATTTTTTTTGTTAAGCTTAGTCCCAGGTAAATATGCATAGAATTGTAGCTGGGCAGCGCAACCCAACTGCCCCCTTTGGCCGACAGAAGCCACTTGTATCAGCTGGGCACTGTCACAAACTTGCCGTGCAGCACATCTATGCCAGCACTTCTGGCGCAGGGCCGATGCAAGCAGTTGCGTTGGCCCTGCAATGCTGGAACACCCCTGCAGTAAGCTGCTCCTGTGCTAGCTGAGTTTGGCTGGCATAGGGGCTATTCTGGGTGGGGGGGGGAAGGTGGGAGGGAGGGTGGAACAGGGCGGAGGGTGTTCTGGCAGGTGGGGTGGCCCAGGGAGAGGATGGAGGTCGAATGTGGCCATTAGGACACATCCACCACCTCGTTCCCATTCCCCATGGCCCCAATTTGGGCCATGTGGTGTGCTTGGACTTGCGCCTGCTATACAACAGGCACAGATCTGAGCAGCCCCATAGGCTGGCTGGCGCCTACCCTGGGGTAAGGGGATGAATGTGTTCTTGTTCCATGGAGGCTCCAACCTGCTCCCAATCTGCGCTGGATACAGCACAGGGTGGACAGCCGGCCTGTTCCAGGGCAGGTTAGGATTGCATCCTGAATGTAGTTGCGTTTGTTCGACATAGAATAAATACTGTGGTTTAGCTTGGCCTATACACATTGATCCTATTGCTTAACAGATGTGTAACACAACCTGTCTGCTCAAAATTAACTCCCACTGTTTAGTGTTCATTCCAGTTAAGTGCAACTATGATTGCATCCTTACTTTTAAGAAAGGGCTACTCTTAAGAAAATAACTTTTTAACTGTCCAATCCTATCCCCCACTATTGGCACAGGTGCAGCCATGCTGGTGGAATTTGTGCTTAATTCAATGGTGGGTGATAATTTTTTTTTACTTTTGCATAGGCCTCCTGGTGGCCTATAGATTTCCTTGAACCCATGCTAGCTATATAGCTGGTGTAAGCCTGGAGATCATGGTAAAAGAGGACAGATCATGGTAAAAAAAATGGAGGATAGGATCTGGCGTGTCTTTACCACCGAGGCCCTCTCCCCTCCAGCCTTCTCACCACCCCTGCCCTCCCCATCCCAGCACCCTCCTTTCTGCCAACTTACTGAAGCCTGCGAAGCCCTCCAGAGTTGCTGCCACACATTGCTCCTCTCACCATTTGCAGCAAGGCCTGGCAGTGCATGACAGCTGATTATTATAATATGATCGTGATATCAGCATGACATGAATAAATTAAGCAGGTAACATTTTTCCTCAAACATGACACATTTCTTTTTACATTAAGTCAGTTTACATATCCGGCACTCAGTCATCGGATGTACAGAGACTGCATAATGAGAAATCAAGGGATGAACATATCTATGTGGTATGTCTGTCATTTGAGTCACTGCTCTTTATTTCATTATTTCATTATTTAATTTCATTATTTAAATTCATGTTTTTATTTATTTAAATTATTTAAATTCATGTTTCATTATTTAAATTCAAAAGTTGACATTTCCCAACCAAGTACTGCATATTTCCATGCTGGAAAAATTGAATTTCTGCCATGTATGCCCCAGTTGATACAGGTAACTGAAGAGAAGGTGACAACGTCAGTGTGAAGAGGCCAACTCATCTGGCTACAGTCTTCTAAAAGAAATATTATGTGCAGACTAGAATGTCCAGTATCCTAATCTTAAATGTTAACCATGTTCACACACACTCTTATATCTTATTGACCATGTCTTTCTAACTGCATGCTCTGAAAGGCACATTCATTAACTTGTAGTAGTCTTGTGCCAGATTAACGATAATAGCTTCCCCCAAACAAGAATTCTGTGGATTGTTCAGTGAGGATACTAAGAATTCTCAGTTAGAGATTCCTAGCTACTCCTCACAAAACTACAATTCCCAGGCTTCCCTGGTGAAAGGGAATTAAGAGTACTATTAAACCAGATGGCATACAGTAGCTTTTACACAGCATAATGCAGGGTAAGCAACTGCCACTGTATCTAAAAGCAGTTTAGTCTGCAGAAATCAGCAAGTGTTTGTAGCATGGTGATAAACACTATCCCTTGCTACTATTTGAAGAACAAAGGACTGATAAATAAAAATGTTAAAATTTTTAGTATAATGACTATTATGAAATTAGCTAAAACATTTTAAAGTGGCATGCAGGAGGGCAGATTTCTGCTCCCAACCTGGCAATTGCTGAAAACAAGATAACAATCCTACACTATGAATCTACATTCTACATTCCAGGCCCAAAATGAGGCAGGACATGTTAGTCAAGGGAATAGTCTGTGAAGCTCTTCAAAAGAAGGAAATCTTGGGAAAACATTAGGAAGCTTCAAGGAAATGCTGCTAGACTTTCTGGATTTGTTCCAGTTCAAAACAGGGATAAGGCTGGTTGTTGACTTTGCACTGAACAATTAGATGGAGAAAGGCTGGATGCTACATTATAGCACATATCCTGACCCATACATTGTTTCCTACTGGCAACAGATCTCTCAGACTGATTAGACTCTGACCGACAATAATGTTAAAAAGTTGTTTGCCTTCCTGTCTCATCCCCCTGATTTAAACAAATAGTTAGGACATTCTTAACAGTGACATTTCTAAACTAACAACTTTTAATGGGATGTCCATCTGGTGCAGAAATATTCTAGTGTTTGACTAATATAAAGTTGCCACCTTTTTCTGGCAGGTCTCCTGTGATTGACATCGGAGATGGACTAGGTCAGACACTGGCCAAGAGGGTACAAGCCCCTGCAGAACTAACTGGACAACCCCAAAAACCTCCAGTACCCAATTTTATATGGGATGGTGGCACAGAAATGCACTCAGCCAAGCACGTAGCACTCCTGTGGCTACCTTCTTCTGACACTCAATGGCCTCTTTAGAAAGCCCATTTGCAGATGTGAAGGGCAAGAGAAGGAGATGGAATAGAGGGACCGCCACTCTCTGAGGGAAGAAGGCATCCATCCTGCCCCTAATGTAGCATCTCTGAAGGAAGAGGGAAGAGAAAGCCTCTATCTGCCCTGCTCTTTTCTTTGACTGCTGAGAAATTGAGAATTTACAGTGTGTACTCCTTTAATTTTGCTTCTGGCTGGGGGAAATAGTATGCACATGACTGCACGTGCATAATAAGAAGGGCGGAGTGTGTCACAGACGGCCCAAAACAGGGACCAGATGCTGACCCTGCCTGTGGGCCAAATCCTGTCCAACTTTCCAGAGCTGGTGCAGTTGTACTAATGTGGTGTGCGCTGCATCCTGTGGTGGGGCGGCATAAGAACGTAAGAAGAGCCCTGCTAGATCAGGCCAAAGGCCCATCTAGTCCAGCTTCCTGTATCTCACAGCGGCCCACCAGGTGCCCCAGGGAGGCATGAAACAAGAAGATCCTGTTGCATCCTGTTGCCACTCCCTTGCACCCGGTACCAGTAGCCCACCACCTTTGTAAGGAGGTTGCACAATCCATCATTGCCTATAGCCCACAATGGACCTTTCCTCCAGAAATCTGTCCAATCCACTCTTAAAGGCATCAAGACCAGATGCCATCACCACCTCCTGTGGCAAGGAGTTCCACAGATTAACTACCCGGTGGGTAAAAAAGTACTTCCTTTTATCTGTTTTAACTCTCCCAACCCTCAGTTTTAGTGGATGCCCCCTGGTTCTGGTGTTTTGAGAGAGGGAAAAGAACATCCCTCTATCGACTTTATCCCTACCATGCATAATTTTGTATGTCTCAGTCATGTCCCCCCTCAGGCGCCTTTTTTCTAGACTGAAGAGCCCCAAACGCTGCAGTCTTTCTTCATAAGGGAGGTGCCCCAGCCCCGTAATCATTTTAGTTGCTCTCTTCTGCACCTTTTCCAACTCCACTATGTCCTTTTTGAGATGCGGCGACCAGAACTGTACACGATATTCCAGGTGTGGCCTTACCATCGATTTGTACAATGGCATGATGATATTGGCTGTTTTATTCTCAACCCCCTTTTTAATGGCAGTCATGAAGGTCTCCAGATAAGGGAATGTTTGTTCCCTTTCCACAGGGCTGCATTGTGGCTGCACCGGGACTGGAAAGTTGGGTAGGATTGGGAGAGGAGAAAGACAGTAGGTGAAGCTGTTGCCACCTTCAGGTGGCAAATAAGAGTTGCCACCTTCAAATGGCCCAGTCTTTTCTTGTGCCTTAACAACACCCTTAATGTGCAGAAATTAACAGGAAATGAGGTTTACAAGGTGGAGATCAGCATTAGCAGTTCATCTATAAATGTCTGCACAGCAAGCTGTTGCTGGTTATACAGTTTCATAGCCCAGACCTATTGGGCTTAATAGTACACTCGTACTGCCCATGTCCCTGTTGCACAAGGTGTCATAAAGTGCCTCCAGCATAGGTGGTAAGCCATTACTGCTGGCGTTGGGGTGATACCATGGCGACGCTGTCCCCATGCGGCCCAGAGAGAGCTCTGCAAGCTGGCAAGCTCAGAGAGAGCTCTGCAAGCTGGTCACTGGTGTTGCAGCTTTTCCAGGCAGAGTGGAGGGGCGTTCCAGGGTGGGGGGAAGTGTGCAGTGGGACCAGCGGTGATTCTTGCCGCCAATCCTAACCCCCTTGTAGGGCCCTGTGGCTTTACACAGAGGGCCTCACCTCTGCGCCAGCTAAATAGCTGGTGCAGAGACAAGTAGACTGCTCGCCCACCCTGTGCCCCCTTACTGCAGGGGGATGCAGCATCCCAGTAGAGCCACCCATGGCTGTCTGGCTGCTGCAGGATGCAGTGGTAGTCATCTAGCTACCGCTACACTCCTGGGCTGTTGGGCAACTTAGAATTGGGCTGCCAGTGACTGTATGAAAAGTTGGATTCAAACAATTTTTTAAAGTTGGCAACCATATATCCATTCTAGAAATACCTTCACTTGATGAATATCTGCCAGTCATGCAGCTGATAAGGGCACAGCAGCATAATCAGAAAAACATAGCAAATCTCTTTGCACCATCAGTTCTGTCCATTTTCATTTCTTGAAATTTCTTTACAATAGAAATGTGACTCACCCGCCTGCAGAACTCTGACCGTTCCCTCTACCATCTCATTTTGTGTCACAGTTGACATATGGAGTAGAATCAAGTAGAAGAGCTTTTCCGGACTGATGTATTTTGGAGAGGAGGGTGGGAAGTCACATCTTTTAAAATGTTCCCACACAGGCAGGCAGGCAGGCAGGCAGGCACGTGCACGTGTGCGCGCACACCCATACCCATCCTTGTATATTGAAAATTAGACTCTAAAACAAGTAAAGTTC
The DNA here is from genome assembly GCA_029204185.1 of Lerista edwardsae. Classification (NCBI taxonomy): domain Eukaryota; kingdom Metazoa; phylum Chordata; class Lepidosauria; order Squamata; family Scincidae; genus Lerista; species Lerista edwardsae. The sequence continues at coordinate 11,983 of JAJKFI010015542.1, forward strand.
AACTTTTCTATTGCACATGCTAACTTTTTACAAGCAGGGAGTTTTTATTTGCAGAGTTGCATAAAAAATGTGACTCCCCAGTTTTGTCTTCTTAACTAGTCTGTGAGAGGTCTGGCAGAGAGAGTGACTTATCTAAGCTCATGTCTTTTGGAGTCCTCAAATCAAGCCATTATGACGATGACTAAAAGATGATTTTATGTCTGATGTTTAGGGGTGTTTGAAAATGGTATTTTCACAGATTTCATGATCTGAAAAGCAGAAGGTGACATTATGTGTTTCTATTCTAAGTTTTCATTGCAAGTTCTCATTTTTTATTAATTTTAAATGCTTTGAAGTGCGCTACAGCAGTTGCCAAACTTCTAACCACTGCATGCTGAGAAAGTCTTCCTCATCCTGAGTGCAGTTTACATTTCAGCTGAAGCACTGCTCCGTTTTCAAGCTGAACTGGTGGCAGGGATGCTCTGGGCAATCACGTCTATGCCCAGCATCCCAAAAGGCTGTGCAGCAGGACACCGGGAAGAGATGTGACTTCCCAGAGTGTCCCTGCCACCAATTCAGCATGAAAATGGAGAGGCGCTTCAACAGTATGTGCTGCTGACAGGTTGGAAGAGTTTCTCCAAACCCTGGATCTGGTTTGGAGAGCCCTGGTGTACTAGATGCGTGATATACTGCAGGTGAAATACTATCAGCAGATGCAGCAACAGTCTAATTTCTAATTGGAAAAGTAATCTATTTTACTTTCTGGAAAATATTAAAAAAACCAAGTAGTGGTCTTTTATGTGTTTTAATGTTTTTAACAACAAAATACCCCTACTGATGTTTTTGTTGAATGAGTACTTATCAGTGTAGAGTGCCAAACAGCAGATGAGATGTGCATTCATGTTGTATTTTGAATGAATTGGCTTCCTGATGTCAAGCTTGACAAAATTATACTCTTTAGAATTAATGGTCCAGCAAGATGTGCAACTCTGACTGAAGGCAACATGGCAGAAACAAACAAACAAACAAACAAACAAACAAACAAACAAACAAACAAACAAACAAACAAACAAACAA
>JAJKFI010015570.1:0-31386 GCA_029204185.1 Lerista edwardsae
GCAGGGTCAGTCCTTCTCATATGGAATATTATATGTCCAAGGCGTACCTCTTTAGGGTGGGAGCTGCCTTAAGCACCAGAGAGTACGCCTTGAAGAATGCCCCTAACGAAGGCAGTATCCCTCAAAGCAGGAGTGCCAGTTTTGTAATGTTTTATGAATGTGTGGGGAGAGCTGCATGTTGCTGCCTTAGTGTCAGACTCCAAGGATGGAAAGCCACAGATGTGGCTGCCCCCCTTAGCAAGTAGACCACTATTTTTTGGAGGGAAAAGAGCAGAGGGAGAAATATTAAACACCTTTTTCCTCCTGCCCTGCATCTAATTCTGCTGTCCCCCACACTGGCCCGTGGTTCTTTTTTTGCAAAAAAAAAAAAAAAAAAAAATAGAAATAGAAATAAATGACAGACTTCTGGTTTTCAGCCTCTCTTATAACAACAAATATTGACAAATTGGCTTGTCAAATATTGTATGTAGTTTGATCCTGACCCATAGGGAGTTGAGACTCCTTCAACATGGTAACTATTTCACACAAATGTTTTACCTAGGCTGAGGTAGCCACATGTGTGTCAGTCAAATGCACAGAATCCTGCATGGATCAGTTTTGCATACCTCTGCAAACAACCTGCTCTGTTCAGAGTTCGGCCCACGACCTATAGTCACATGGTCGAATACTTGAATGTACCACCATGCAAGTATATGCAGAGGTGGTCAGATGACAGCCCAATCCTAAGTAAGGCTGACATAGTAAGGCCGACATAACAGGGCTGTATCCTAAAGCCCGTTAGGGGGCAGCAGCAACAACATACAGGACAAGGGGAGGTTTCCCCCTTGCACCTGCGTAAACCCCGGACATCCCTATGGGCCTGCTCGGATCTGCGTCTGCTGTTTTGCAGGCGCAGAGGAACATGGACAGGAGTGGCCTGAATCGGGGCCGCCCTGGCTGGGGATGGGCTTTAGGATTTGGCACTATGGTTGTCCTGCGTCATTGCCCCCGTTGCTGCCCACTGCACTGCCCCCGGCACGCCTGTGGCACGCCATCATGGAGGCCCTGCGCCGACCAATCGCTGCCAACGCTCAACTGGTGCAAGGCCAGCGCCACTGATGGTCATGGCGGCGCCCAAGCGTCAGCACTGCTGCTTGTGCCAGTCCAGCACCATAGCGCTGACATGGACACACTTGACAGCACATTTGCGACAGCGTTTGGCCAGCGCAAGAGTGTAGCGCCGGCGCAATGGAGGTGTAGGATTGCGCTCTAAGTTAGATCAATAGATCTCAAACCTTTTAGCACTTTTTAGAATGACAGTCTGTCTGGGGTGATGTCAAGGCTGGAAGTGCTGTCACTGTGATGCCAGAGCCTGCTGCTTTCCTGAGAATGCATCTGTAAATTGGGTTATTTCTCATTTTCCAAGAAAAGTGAATCAAAAAGAAAAACGCCCATTTACAACCTTGGCACAAGCAAAACAACCACACAGCCTTCCCCTTTTCCAGCATCCCATCTCCCCATATTTTCAATATGGCTGCCCTAGGTGCTTTGTGACCCACCTGAAATTGGCTCCCGACCCACAGTTTGGGAACCACTGGGCTAGATCATCATACCAATGTATGTTTATCTCATTCTTGTAGTATGTAGATAGGTGATGGTAGCTGTGGTTGGATGGTCTAGTCCTGGATCAGGATGTGGTTTAGTGTGAACAGAATGTTGGACTAGTACTGGGGTACCCTGGGTTCACATTCTCATTCAACCATCAGCTCGTATGAAAGTCATTCTCACCTCAGCGTACCTTACACAGTTGTTGGGAGGCAACCACATCTGCCATCCTGAGCTCCTTAGGGGAAAATTGGGATTGAAATATAATTAATAAAATACTTTTGGCTTTTTTTTCCAACTCTGTGAGGCCTGGAGAGATGGAGATAGAGGATTACAGTCCTTCTTCACTTGCTTTCACCCAGGCATCGACTCACCCTCTGCACAAATTGCTTGATACCACCTCCTGCAATATGCCATTGCAATGGCTGCACTTTTATCGTATTCTTTTTTAATTGTTTTATGATATTTAATTCTATGCTGCTACAATGTATGATTGATTTTAAATTGTACACTGTTTTGGAAATTCATGCTGAAAGGTGAATTTATATCACCTTAACTAAAAGAAAGATCTCACAGTGAAATAGCTGGCAATATGTGCTTAATAATGGATACTGAGTTTTTCTTCCATGCCCATCATCTTTATTGAAACCATTGCTGGGGCAAAGCGATGCCGAGAGAGAATGCTGGGGTGTTCGTAACTGCTTTTATATAAAGAGAATGCCAGCAGAATTTCATGTTGCCTTTCTTTTGGTTTAAAATCCCTTTTTCACAAAATCACAAAATCACTTTTTCAGTTCAACTTCGGTGACATAAAAATAAGTAAAAAAAATTGGAGGTTGCCCCCTTTCCTCTTGTTTCTCATCTTTCTTTAATCAGCTTTTGTGTAGGGAGTCGTGATTTTAAATTCTGTATTAAGTTCCTAATGTATTTCAAGTGGTGAATGAATGATAAGCTATAATTCTTGTTCTCCCCATATTGCAGACTATGGGTTGTGGCTGAGAAATTGTGGCTTGCCAAGGCCACCTAAGTGAAACCACAAATGTGTTCCAAAGTGAGGGGAAAGTGGTTTAAATGCTTCTTCAATTCCCTGAAAACAAATGCCTCAGAACACAGAAGTTCTCATAGCATTTTTTTCCCTTTAGTACATATGGCTTGCTGCACTGCTAAACTTAGCCAAAGCCAAGTTTGGGGTGGAGAAAATTTAGATCTGGAGAATGGCATGGGGCATTGAAAGCTTTGTGCCCTGCTGCCTTTGAGAGCGCAATCCTAAACTGGAATTAGGCCGACATAAACTAAGCCAGCAAAGTTTGGCCAGCACAAGGGCCACCATAAAGTGTTTTTGGACTACTCTCGGAGTCAGGGAGGATGGCTCACGTCTGTGTGCTGGCCTCTCTGACTCACAAAGTGGTCCAAAAAATACTTTACGGTGTCCCTTGTGCTGGCCAAACTTTGCTGGCTTAGTTTATGCTAGCCTAACTCGGTTTAGGATTGCGCCCTCAGCCAAATTTGAAGCCCCCTGCTATTGTTTTATTTATTTATTTATTTATTACAGCATTGTGTGTGGTTTGGCCCTTCATTCCAGAACATATTTGTAGTCTAAGAATCTGGCTCAGAGTGCAGCAGATACAGCAGCTTCAGATATGTTCATATTGATTTGAAAGACTTTCAAGGAAACTGTACTGGTATTCAGGTCAGCTTGAGCCCCACTGTCTCCTTTTAGAAATCGCACGTTTCCTTAGCCACTCTTCCTAGATGAAATGAAACAATGTTATTCTCAAATGTCATATAGACAAATGTCCCCCAACATTTTCCCACTCCTTTCTTCCCTTCCCAAGATAAACAATTTTCCATGTACACAACCAAACATTTGACCCAGAAGATATTTCCATCTTTTCATGCCAATCACCGAACCTTCCACAAGCCCATGTCTGAATTTTACATCAATGGTGGCTGTGTCTTAAACCATGTGAATAGCAAAGGAAAACAAGTTTTAAAACAGTTTTGATATACCATACCTATGTATGAACCCGTGCATATTATCAATAATTCCATATTGGGTGGGTACCAGCTTTGGGGCAACAGAAATGCCCTAAAGAAAGATGTTGCATCAGTGAATTCCCAGCCATATTCTCTTCTCTCCTTGCTGAGCAGAAATATCAAATAGCAATGTGCTAGTGTTTTGGCCATGTGGCTAAAACCTATCAAGATGCTCAGAGAAAGGAATTCACAAAGTCCTCTTTACCAGAGCATACTTAATATTCCTGAGATGGTATCTCTCAGTATTACCGATAATGGATTGACAACATGTTTTGGTGTGTTCATACCACATGGAGTACTAATTGTATTCATGGAGTAAAAAACATGCCAGGGTTTTTGTTGGCCAATGGACTGAGAACAAGAACCCTGACTTATACGGTTACTCCGTTAAATAATAATTTGATGGTTAACTCATTATGGAACGCCTTCTATAAAAACGCTACAGTACATCTATTCCGGGATTGCAGGGTTCCAGCAGAATTATCTGTGATTTGTTTATGATGTAGTGATGATTGACTCTGTCAGTTACTAATAAATGGTAAATAAAAAAAGTAACCTGTGATATTAAAGTACTGCATTAGCTACATCGCGATTAAATTACAGTAACATCACCAGCTATAAACCTTTATAGAATCTTCTCAACCGTGCAGTAATTCTCCTAACTATACGATTATGTAGAGCACAAATATTTCTTTGTAAGTCCAAAGCAATACATCAGGGGAGCATTTACTGCTAAAGCTAGATTGAGAGTAAATGCATCTTGGGTTGCTATGAATAAAAGCTCTAGCTTCTCATTACTTTATGACAAGACACAGAAATTCACTTTACTTTTCATTTAAGCTTTTCTGCTCCAGTTTATAGATGTATGCCTTCACGCTTTTATTCCCTTCTCGCTTCAACCGTACGTAATAAATGATTATAAATTTTCACATTTGACCACCTCTCTGCTAGTCTCATGCTTAATGCACAAAGTTAGGAAGCTGCAGGTAAGAATTTCACAAACACTTTTATTTATGATGTTGTCCTTGGTAACGGAAATTTCAATGTACTGAAATGAAAAGTATGATTAAAAGGATACGACGACCTGACAAGGATAGTAGAGGGCAGCCTTCTATTTCCCACAGAAAATATATAATACTTTTTTGACATCAATTTCATAGAGAATAGACATGGGCTATTCATGAAAAAAAAAGACACAAACATGTTTCTAACTTCAGCGCTCTTGTCCCTTAAATGAAACTTCTGCCAGAATCCATCGAGCCTGAATTAATGAGCTCTGATCTGGAAATTATTCAGTTGGAATCATAACTAATTGTCAATAACTGTGAATGGCAAACCAATATAAGATAAATAGAGAAAAGTTACCTTGACCTTAAATCAATTTCTATGAAGCTTAAAAAAAATCTGAAGTATATGTACACACTCTAGTGTGTTTGAGGTGCTTAATAAATAGTAAATAATATATTCTGATTATTATTGCTTTATTATCGCCCCTATAGGTGTTTGATATTTTTTGCCCATGTTGTTAAACAAGCCAATTTCAACAATATAGCTAATATTTCTGTCACAGATTTTATTATTTATTTATTTTTTCTAATTCATTACCACCACCTCCCTTTCCAGTGACTACTGGCTCTCAAGGCTCCTCATAGTAAATTTCATACAAAACAAGATAAACAAATTTAAATCACATAAAGAGATAATAGTAAAAATTCAATGAGCAAAATAAACAGAATAAAATTAATAGATTAAAAAATGGAACTAGTTTGGAGTTTACACAAATAGATGTATGTTTCTTGTGCAACATCAACTATGGGGTCAAGTTATACATGTCCAATTCAGAATTATTATTTTTTTTGCCCAACATTTGTCATATCTTCCATTTAGCAGCAGGATCAGGCTGCATATGCATGTATCTTTTAACATCCCAGAGTGCCTTGTACCATGCTTATAGATGCATGTGCACCTTTTGTTACATATGCATGTATTTATGTTTTCTGTTGTACACCGCTTTGAGTTTTAGAAAAAGCGGCATATAAATCTTTTAAATAAATGTGCAAAAGGATCATTTCTGGCCATTTCTAGTAACATACATATAGATATGATGCCACTAAACAGCAGTCACCACTGTTGGTATTTCTTTGGCATGCTGGTGTTTTTTCTCATGAATCTTCTGACACTGAGCTGAGCTATGTAGACTGGTAAAAAGGTATGAGACCTGTGCCGATGATCAAACTGTGTGTGTTTGTGTGTGTGTGTCCCCTTTCCACCGGCATGCACACCCATTTGTACTCAGTTTGACTATCTACAGTACAAGGCTAGGTTGGCTAAATGAAGTGGTTGCTTATGAGTAGTCTACCATGTGTGTGTGTGTGTGTGTGTGTGTGTGTGTGTGTGTGTGTGTGTGTGTGTGTGTGTGTGTGTGTGTGTGTTCTTGTTCAATTTTTTTCTGTTGCTGTTTTTCCCTCCATCCCTAACTGCAACTCCAGTCAGGTGGTTGGCATCACAGAGTCAGAACAAAACACAGAATTTCTCAATGCAGTGTTTCTCAACATTTGTCCCCCGCCATACCATTTCACATGGTCCACCTATTGGAAGTACCACTGGACGTAACTGGCAACGATGTCATCACCAATTACTCAGATTGGAAGGCCAGGTGCAATGCGGCAAACACCAGTAAGAGGTTCAGGGCAGATGGGAGGGCTTTTTTGAACATGTGTAAAGTGCACACTGGAGCTCCGCCCACTGGGTTGAGCCTCCTCCTCCTGCTTGTTGCATTGCTTTGCTGGTCTCACTGCAAGGTGGCGGGGGGGCGGGGGGGGGCTAGACGTCACCTCAAGTACCTGCGGTGGTACCAGTACCACTGGTTGAGAAACGCTGCTGTAAAGTTTGAACTCCCAGCACCCAGTCTTGATCCAAATTGGAGCTCCTGTTACTGTTTTCAGGAACTGAAAAACACATTGTGAGATCTGGTCATAGATCTCTTGTCTCACATGCAGTTTAGACCAGACTTTCCTATATTATGTGTTATCAGGGCAGGGGCAGCTGTTTTTCTAGGGTTTGCATTTCTGTGTTCTTTCAGGCTGGCTACACTATAGAGCTAAGAAAAATCTAGAGCAAGACACAGTCCTCATTTCCAACACCAAATTGAAAAGCTGCATTAGGATTGTACAGCCATGACATAGACAGGGGGTGTGGTTCTATTCTGTATCTTTATAGTAAAGCACCTGGTGTCTGGCATTAGTTGCTGCCAGGAGTTAACATTAGTTGCTGCCAGGAGATATGGGTGCTGACCGGTTCAGGCCTGACTGAGGGTCGACACCCATCTGAAACCCACTTGGAAAGGCCAACCTCTGGTGGCAGTAGTAGAGCCTAATGCACCACCAAGGGGTAGGCACGGATCATCATGGGGAGACAGTGCAAGGTTTTGCCTCAAGACCCCTAGAAACCTGCGCCAGTGCTGAATTTCCCCTCAAAATGGCCTTATCCAATACAGGAAAACCCACTCAGAATATATCCGGACATGCACATCTTGGGCCAGATAAGTGTCCTTTTGAAGACCTACAGAATACTCAGCTGGTGATAGTGGTTGAAAGTCCCATGCAGGAATGGTGTGTCCTTATGCTCTGCTGGGACCTCTATTAGACATGGCCAGAAAACCACTGATGTCAGTGTCAAAACTCTCATTCGTTTTAATGATACTGGATTATACCTTCTATGTCTGTGGAATCGCATTACCTTTTTTTGTACGGAATGCTTCTGTGTCAGGATCCAAGCAGAGCCCATCAGAAATCTTGCGGAATGTATCTGCTGCTGTTGGATAATGAGAATAAGCGGGAATGAGACTTGCTATGCTATGTATGACCCTGCGTATTACCTTGTTAGGGAACTATTTCACTGATCTGTATACTTAATAACGTGCAGTATGCACTTGTACTCCACGAGCACAACCTTCACAAGGGGGAAGCTGCAAATACTTTGTGACAGATTCCATTTGTTGGCTGGCAATTGCAAACCCTGAAAACATATTATGTCTCATGTCAGCCATAAAAATAACACCACAAATTACAACCTAAACAAAATTATGTAGCAATTATCATTTGGGGGGTTCGTTATAATCCATTTCAGATTTACTGTTAAACTTGGACTCCTTTTTTTTTCTTTTTACACCTAAAGATCTGATATGAGGTCAGGCAATTATAAGCTACTGTGGCCCTTTAAATTGCTCTCTTCACAATCATGACCATTATAATACCTGCAATCGACATTGCTGGGCATTCTGTGTAGTGTCCCAACCTAGAAGTGCATTGCTTTCTAAATAAATTTGATTTTTGCAGTTTAAATTTGACAAATGCTTTAAAAGCTGGCATGTGGGATCAATTACGGAAACGTAGCAAGCATACAGGTTAAAAGTGCAACACCAGAGCTTTCACTCTCTTTCAACTTCCTAATGTCTCTGACCCCCCCTTGGTACAAAAGTACTTTAATCAACATTATATATATTATATTTTAGTCTCACCATTTAGTAGGCTGTAAAAAATGTTTGTCCGTCAATTATAGACATCAAGTTGATATGCTGCAGGACCAAGGGCCATTTAAGTTTGCAATTAGAGCAGAGGGAGTTTGGGGGAGCCCATGTAAGGTAGTAAAAAAATAAGGTTTTTCTTCCCCTGTGGAAGCATGCTTTCAAGTTTGCAAGGAGAAAGGAAGGATGATCCTTAATAAAATAAAAACAAGGATAACTGTTTCATACACTTGGAATTTGCAGAAGGTGCATTTGGGGTTCATATGCGTGGTGCTTTGTTCCTGTCCACAGCTGCGTAAAAACTTCCAGCACAGCCAGTAGCAAGATTGCCCCAAACACATGACTGCATTAGATAAATTTGGGACCTGATTTCATTTTAAGACCCTAATACAATGTAGGAACGATGGCCTGAACCTGGCTACCAATAACTGGTATGAGTCATGGGTCACTGCACGTAAGTGCTCTATTTGTAACCATAAACGCAAGATAATGTATAGGATGCTAAACTACTGCTTTACATTCCCTTCACCTTATGAGGAAATTGATGGTCCATTTTCATTCAAGGAGGACGGGAAGAGAGTGGTCATTTAGAAACTTGATGTTTGGGCTGGCAACAGGCACATTTAAAGCTCCCTTTATTTCAAGTTCTTTTGACACTGTGGTTAAGTTTTGCTGTCAACACTGTCCTGGACTGCAATGCAGGAAGCAAACTGTCCTGTCCACCCTCTTCAGCTGCATTTAGACCATATTGGCCTGAGCATGTTTTGTATAGAATAAAGTGGGAAATCACTCTATGATCCCGATCCAGTAAAATTATCAGTTCCACCTCCAGTAGTGCCTATTTAATATGCACTGTTAATTTTTTCCCATGTACTGCATACTAGTTATATCAAATGCATGACCAAATTTGAGACTAAGGGTGGGTGTTAGGGCTTGGACTTTGTCCTAGCTCTTCAATCATAAAACATTAAAGCCTCACCACCTTGGGTGGGTTCAGAAAACCAAATATCCTATGGTTTATTGGGCAGCCCCATCCAAACTGCCATGTTGGGCCGAGGGTAGCTGCTAGCGTTGGGCAAACGGCAGCAGTGCTGGTGCAAGAGCGCCAAACAGCATCCTCATGCCATCGGTGCTGCCGCTGGGCCAACACTAGCAGCAGCAGCAGCCCAGCAGCACTGGCTGAAGCCGGCGATACAATACTTCTGCTCCAGCTTAGTTTGGTTAGAGCAGGGATGTTTCTGGGCAGGGGAGGGTGGGAGGGAGGGTGGCCTGAAAAGGGGTGGAGCCGGGATGTGGCCATAGGCTGCATCCAAACCCCATCCCCGGACCACACAACTTGCTCGAAGCTCTGCCTGCTAAACAGTAGGCTCAGATCCAAGGAAGCCCATCAAGGCAGCTAGCACCTACCCCAGGGTAAGGGCGCAAACATACCCTTGCCCCATGGAGGCTCCAACCAGTTCCTACTTTGCGCTGGATATGGCGCATGTACACCAGTCTGCCCACACCAGCACAACTTAGGTTTGTGCCCTGATTGTGAATAAGTCTGCATTCTCACTCCCGCCCCTAAATCCTCCCTTTATATTTGTTTAACCTCCACAGACTTCAATCTTGGATTCAAATGCTGGTTTAACTGTGGTTTGTAAACCACAGTTAAGCACAGTTCCAGGTTCAGACAAGCTGTGATTGAAACAAACTGCAATGTTGACAGATACAAGTGAAAACTATAAAAGATGGGCAAGTTGAAGTGTATGGGCTCAGACTGCATTCTTGATCAAACTATGGTTTATCTGATCATATGAACCCACCCCTGTTTTCAGAACATCTTTGGGTGTGTGACTCAGAACACAATTTGGGATCAGGAAGTCATTTGCTGCTGGATCATTTGCACAGATCCACCGCAGAATTACCGCATTCTGAGGAGGCGTGCATGGAGGCCTGAGCGTGCCCATAGCTGGTGCCGAAACTGCACCCCAGGATGTCTCCCCGCCCCCGCGTGTCGCCCCAACACGCCTCCCTTAGCCCGGAAACGCTCCATTTCCGATCGTAAGGGAGGCGTGGGTGGGAGGGCCAAAGACCACGCGGTTTTGCCCGGACCGCGCGCAATGGCGCCCGGCCGCTGCCCGGCACCCATGGCTTGCACCATCCCAGGCTATAGGTAAGATACACGCCTGATTCTGAGGGCATAATTTCCAACTCCTAGCTCACTTTGGATTAATGCCTAGTGAACTGTGAGCTCAAAGAAACTCATAGAAGCAAACTTAACCCAAGTTTCAGAAATGCCTCCTCCTCTAAAGCTTCCTATGCCCTCTCCCATCCTTTTCTAAAGGCCCCCAGATTCTCAGGAGACATTTTGAAGGGCTCTGCTGTGGAGAGTGAGGGAGAGAACTTGACTTCTACAAGCTTTTGTGATTTTTTTCAATACAAGCCAAAGTAATTATAAGGACTTTGGAAATTAAAGGAAAGCACTGCTGAGTTCAACAGCCAGTTTGGGTTGAGAAGAAGATGAGAACAGTATCACCGCATTTGGAAGGGACCCTCAGAAACTAACAAAAAAATAGGAAGAAATGTCTTTATGTTGTGATCAATATACTCCCCAAATTCGAACTGTGTTTTATTGTCAACTTATACAAACTCTGGAAAACAAATGTTAAGCTAACAATAAGGCAAACAAAAAAAGAATTGGTGGATCCTTTTTGTATACTCTATTGCTAAAGGCATAAAAACAATTTTTAAAATGCACACAATGCACAACAAAAAATTAACCAGGTAATTGGACTATTAGACAATGAAGATATGGAAGGATTATCGAAGAGGGACAGGTAAACTGCAAAAGGACTACATTGGTTTTTTGTATCATTGTTCACTGTTATTTATACCTGATACTTAGTTTTTAGTTCACAGTTTTAGTGCATCTGAAAAACCACGTCAAATAGAGGTGAGAAGGTGATGAATTTGTAAGACTAATTGACAAACTAAATACTGACAAGTCATCAAGCCGGTCTAGTCATCAAGTCATCAAGCCGGTGAGCCGGTCGAGGGGCTGCTGCAGCTCGGCCCAGGCTCTGCAGTCCGGCTCACCGCTCCCCCTCCATGGGGTTGAGCAGTGCCGGCGTCCCCGCCAAGCCGCAGTCCTGTGCCGGGGTTTGGCCGGCCAGCCAGCCCCTGCAGCTGTGGCCAGACCAGCCAGACCCCTGGGGGCTCCTGGCGGGGTCGCACTCCATCCAGGGGCGCCCCCTGACCCCGGTCGCTCAGTCGGGGCAACAGGTAAATGAATGAAAATCAGTACTAAGCAAGCCTTGCTGCCACAAATCACCATAGCATCTGCAAGGCAAGTCCAACCTCATCAACCTTTTAGAATTCTTTGAGTGTCAACAAACAGTGAATAGAGACATTATTTAGGCAGGATTCGTTGAATGCAAACTAAAATTGAAAAAAAATAAATTGAGATAATGGCAAAAAGAGTGGGAATTGACTCTCTGGGTCTCAGGTGACACATCCTGCCCCATCCACCATTTAATATTTTTGCACCTGGGGCACAAGCCCCACTCACCCCACTGCAGTGACGTTTTTGTATTCCTTTGCCATTGTATTTGAAATAACTACAATAGCAAAATAATAATGGTACAAACCTATGAAGATGTTCTCATTCACCTTTGTAGAGACCCGCATGGGCTTAAACAGATGTCTCTAACCTATTACCTATGCACAGATGATCTGATTTCAGCCCAAAAGTTGCCAAGGTTTTATAAGGAAGCAATAAAGCTTTCTTTGCATTAACCAGCCAAGCACATAAACATTTTAATGAACTGTTTTTACACGGTTCATTGGAAAGCTCCTGATCTCCTATAATACAAATCATTCCTCTGTCATGCTTAGCCCTCTCACATGGTGCTTCCGTTCAGTTTACAAAATGCTAATTGAATAGCAACACAAATGGAAGGTTTCACCAATGTACCAAGTTAAGGAGCAGGGCAAACAACCTCCTTGGTAACAGCATAGTGCTAACCTTTTGGGAAGGAATGGTCAACTAGCAGCCCATAAACTATATCTGGCCCCTGTCCTGATGTCCACTGATTGGTGTCACTCCTAAAGCAATGTCACCCAGGGAATGGGGCTGGGCAGGCCACGCTTGCAACCTAGCTGGCACTCCTCCCAGTGCTCAACAAGAGAAGGCCTCACAGGACTTTGTTATCACAGACACCCCTGGAGTGCCCAATCACTTTACTGGACAGTGTCCATCATTATTAAAATTTGGGGAGACTGTGCTCTCCTCCACTATACTAGGGAGTGTGAGGCACAGCATGGGGCCGGGGGGGGGGCGGGTCTTGCCCTTGAACAGCTTCACTTGGGCACTTCTAACCAGCTATCTCCATAGGATAATCTCCAGATAATCTCCATAGGATTAAGGGATTATGGCATCCTTGCCTTTGGAAAGTGGACATCCCCCCTCTTATATTTAGAAGGGGGGAGAGCCACTGTCCCTATTCAATCCAGCATAGCATCTGGTGCTTATTTGCAACTTTTTAGATTGTGAATGCTTTGGGAACAGGGAGCCTTTTACAGTGGCATAGCTAAAGTGGGACTAGGGTGTACATAGGGTCCCCTGCCAGAATGGTGGTTTTCCACCATCTCCACTGAGGGGGGGGTAATGGGGCTTACTACAGGTGCGCAGCAAACACTGCAGAATCGACCCTCCCGCCTGCCTACAGCTCCATTAAGCTCCAAATGGAGCCATTTTCAGAGGTGAGGGAAAATGCACTGGGGAGGGGTGACAGTACAGGCGTGTGGGGTGCCACTCCACTCTGTAACTTCAGCTAGCTCCAGATATCGCTGGGCAACCTCACTGGTCATTTATTTATTTTGCTACACATATGAATTTTTTTATAGAGAGAGATGGTTTTAGACTGTATATAGATGGTTTTAATATTAATAACAATAACAACACATTCTTAACCAATGATCCACTGTAGGCTGTCCCCTGCAACAACAGGTTTCAGAAAGTCCAGCTTTATTGTTAATGGCCAACACAGTCTTGCTGTTACCATCTTTCATTGATGAGAAGACTTAAGACAGCTTGTGACAGCGTTGAGGAGCTACGTTATCATGAATAATCAGAGAAAGAGCTCTCTCCCCAAGCAAGTATTTATTTTATAATGACCCGAAGGCAGAACTGAATTATTGAAATCAACATCAGTGCAGAACCTCTTAGAATAATTAAAGCAAGTTAGTGGCAAACATTTGGGGCGCATTCTAGTTAAACTTCCAAAGCAACATGGAAAGCATCAAATATTGATTGTCATCTTGTGTGTATGTGTATGTTTTTCTAATAAGCAGCAGTACTCATTATGTACTGTATTAAGGCTGCCAGGTGTTTTTTTTTTTCCAAGATTTTACTGACTCACCCAGAAAACTGCATTTTCTATCTGCTAATCAGTACCGCAATCTAAGCTATTAAAGTCCAGATTCTCACACACACACATGCACACTATAACTGATCAAGTCCACAGCAGATTCCATTCTGGATGCACTCATAGTCGCCAGATTCCTTCAGACTTGACTCCTGCCACATTTGCAGTTCTGCATCTAATCCCCCTCTTGTCCTGGTTCCACTGGCCCTGGCCCTGCCCACTGAGCCAGTATTATTTTTGAAATAAAATAGGCAATCCTATTATGCATTTTGAAGATTAAAATTTCCACCTCCATAGGATTTTGTAACGAATGCAAATTATATAGGACTATTTAACAACGCATGCCGCATCTTTATACCTTGACATCTCCTGTGTCATTCATGGGACCGGAGTAAGAAATGGCTTGAGGGGGACCATCCCACTGCCAGAGGAACTGATGTTTTCACCTTGACATGGCCTTTCTAAAAACATTAATAAACGTATTAACGTTTAAGAAGTGTTGTGTTCACAGAACAACATAAAACAAATAGACGACAGTTTATGTCCAACCAGCCAAGCAATAATAGGTAATATTTATTTTTCTTAACCAATATATTTGGCCATTTAATTCCAAAAAAGATCTAGAATGTTTATTTCTAAGATGAGCCCAGGATTAAGTGGTTCTAATGGTACTATAAAGTTGTTATATGGTGTTAATATAACCTGAGTATTAAAAACATAATGGATTCAGTATTTATGAACCATTAAGTTTTACTTCACTCCTCAAATAAACTTCATATCATTATTGGCCCATTAATACTTTTTTTCCTTTCTGTTTCTACTCCTTCAATCCACACACACACCCTGATCATATTTGCCACAAGGTATGGTATGTAACAGGATATGAGTCGCTATCTGAACATGTGCTCCACTTTCACAAGATCAGTGTTCGAATCCTTTAACATGTCCATTTATACTGTTCAGTACACTACATACAACATATTGATGATAGTAGATCAGCCCTCTTGCTATAAAACTGGGGCAGCAGGGGGCAAAGAATCCAGAGCTCAGGACTGAGGATGCACGGAGATAGCCAAAGGGAAGCCATCACAACCAACCTCCCCCCAATAACTCAGCTTTGTTCTGGTTTAACCTCTACAACAAATGAGTGGGTCAAGAGAAGAGCAGCTAGGATGGTGAGGAGGCTTCAGATGGATTTAAATTACAATAAGGTGATTTTGATTAAATGTTAGGAAGACCTTCCTTCCTGTTTGGCAGTGGAACAGGTTGCCTTGGATGATGGTAGACTCTCCATCATTGGAGGTCTTCAAGTAGAGGCTGGATGGACTTTGCTGTTGGGAATGGTGTAGCTATAGACAGCCTGCATTGGCAAGGGGGTGGATCGATGATCTTCTAGGTCCCTTCCAACTCCATGATTCTAGGTTCACACCAGACCCTCCCTTGCAACTACTGGGAACATGGAAAGTGGGTGAGGAGATTAATAAAGCAATAGTGCCAATTATCTATCCAGGGATTTTTGCCTGCCTTTTTGCCCCTGAAGCAGTAATGTCCCTACAGGGGGGCAGAGCACTAGGTTTTGCAAGGAGCCTCTCCTTGCCATGGAAATCGCTCCTCTCCCTCCCTCCCTGTGAGGTTGCAACCAATCCTCACAGGGAAAGCTTACTGGCTACACCTCAGCTTACTGGCTAGGGCAGCAAGGGAGAGGAGGAATTTACACAGCAAGGTAAGGCTCCTTGCAGAACTTAGCACTCCGCCCCCCCCCCGTAGGGACACTACTGCCCTGAAGGGGCTCCTTAAGATGACTTACAAAACATTCAACAAACGTCTGAAGATTATAAATGAAAAATAAAATAAAATGTTTAAAAATAAAACTAGAACAATTCAAACAATATTTAAAAATGAAACTCAGTTGAGGTTTAAAAAAAAAAAACAGCCAGAGAACATCAAGCAATATGGAGTGAGGGGACATAAAGCAGAGGTGTTTATAAAGCAAGAACATGTAGGCATTACAGATGGGACAGGTTTGATTAACCCTGTGAAGGTTGTGGTTTGGTAGGGTCTTCATAGCAACTATAGTTGCATGTATTTGTGTACCTGTGTGTGTGTGCAATATACATGGCACTTCACAACAGAAGAAACAATAGTTCCCTGCCCCAAGGGGTTCTCAATCAAGAAGTCTTTATACAATTCCAATTATCAGAGCACAATGCGGTCTAGACTGTAATTGTGAAATATCACTTGGACTGGCTCCATCTCCCCAAGCGTTTTCTTATCCTCTCTTTCACTAGGCATGTTTGCACATGCATTCTTGTCAGGGCAGCTAGGGATCTGACATAACCAGAGGTGTTTGGAAAAGGTGTTATTTATTTTACTCCGTAGTAAATCCCATTGTGTTCGGTAAGGCTGTAATCCTATCTTATTCACTGGAAACACACCCCTCTAGATATAATGACACTACCAGGAGAGGAATTCATTAAACTTTAAGCCCAGAGGCAAAGCCTGCAATTTTATTTATTATACAGTGTTTTGTTTTGGAAATTGGTTTAGCACTTTCTATTACCACCAGGGATGCAAGGGGGTCTAGTGCAAGTGGAAAGGCACTTTCTCCTCTGGTGCAGGGGGAGGAAACAATGCCTGCTCCTTCCACCATCTACAGCAATGTAGAGGTACAGCATTTGCAGCACCATCTACAGCACTGCGCCACCCCATCGCTGAATGTCCCCTGACCCTCAAGATCTACTATAGTTTCTAGGAGGCAATGTGGTAGCAGAGTGAAGGTGGAGGCAGGAAAGTCTCATTTCATGAGCAGAATGCTGCCTGTGATTTTTAGGAGCCAAGCCATTTTAATAAGAAAGTGATAAGAGCAAATGATCGCTCTTTTTGTTCAGTTCTGCAGTTTGGTTTGCCATGTATCCTCCTGATTCACCTAGAACAGTTCTGGATCAGCCATAGCCATGTCAACACGTTTGCCCTGCAACTTAGGCCAGCTGGTTGCTGGCTGGCCAATGTGTACTTAAGAGCAGACTCATGGATCATGGTTGGCGGTGCCAGGAAGGCTTGTTAAAAGAGACCCTTGTTAAAAGAGACACAAGGAATTGTAAGAACAAGTAAGCAGTACTAATCATCCTCATCATAAAAATACAGGCTCATGATATTGGAACAGGACTGCTATTGTGTCACAGTTGGAAGCAACCTTATTGGTCGGCTTGTTTAGCTCAAGTTGTTTCTTTAATGGGTACTGATGCTTCTTTAATGCAGACTAATGGCTAGACGATGATTTCGTAAGTGAGCATTGATTGCTTGTGAAGGCCAGTGGCTACTAGCTATTGAGCACACTCTGCTTGGAAAGGGACTTGGACAGTTTATGTTTGGCCGTTTGAATAGGAAATAGTGAAGGAGATGTAAGGTTGCCCTTGGCTGGCAGGAAGCCGTCTTTTGTGGGGTATGCTGCTCACCTGCCCCAGAGTTTCAGATGAGATGTGTTTATTCCTCAGGACCACCTGTGTTTCTGACTTTCTCATGGGGTTCTACACACTTAATGACTGTTGTTAGTGGAGCAGAATAGTAGAGGTACATAGGCAGAAGTCTCTTTGCTTCAAAAAGGGGGCGTTTGGGGTGTTTGAAGGGTGTTGCATTTTTTAAAAATAGGAAAACAGCCTTGGAATTGCTGTTGCACACAGAGGAGTGGTAAAGAGAAGGATTGCCCTAACTTCTTTTTCCTCCATCAGCTATGGTTTCATTCACTATTGCACCCCTTAACTGTCTCCCCTTGGGATTACAGATGTGTGAAAGAAAGAAATGTGGAGAGTTCTGAAGTGACAAAATGCACTTTACTGCTTCAACGCACAAGTGCTGGGTGCATTCTTTGAATGGTCCCTATCACAGGTTGGTGGAAACTTCATCTCAACATGACCGGAGACTTACAGGAATTGGCCCAAGCAAGTTTTGACTCCGAGATGCTTAAAGTCCCAAAATGATTGTGGAAAGGAACAGATGAGCGAGGGTCAGGGTTGTCACATCCATGAGGCCAGCTGGTTGCCCCAAGCAACAGATTGGAGGCGGGGGCACCTGCCTCTGTTCACCGCTTTTCCTCTCCTTTCCACTTCCTGGATTGGAAAAGGAAGAGGGGGCAGAGAGGACAAAGAAAAGGGAAGGGGAAGAGGTGATGAACTAGAACATTGGAGGGTGGTTCAATCGCTCATCATTGCTTCAATCCTTGTCATTTATGAATCACTGGCGGCAGCAGCATCTTGCACATCGTCGGGTAAGGGGGCAGACTTGAGCATGCCGCAACAGGAGGTCTTGGGCCAGCCCTGGCTATGGTGGTGCTTTCCCTTCTCCACTATCACTAGATTCATCCTTGGTGAAACTCATGCATGTGCTGCTCAGCAACATGGCTGGCAAGGAGAGGATTGATTGGGCAGTGTATTCTTCTCTGTTTATCCCCAGGGCTTATGCTCATGTTGTTGTTTTTTCTCTTTCTGATGATCACTCTCAAAAGAGAGTGGACCATATCAGCACAAGCCCTGGGGAAGCCAAGTGAGAACAGAGGAAGGCACAGTGGGGAAGGAAGGCTACTGGAAAACGTTTCCTTCACAGTGAAGGAGGAAACAGTCTGAGAAAGCTGCTTGGGACAAGGGAATTGTTGCAATGCAAAGGAGGACCAGCTCCTATTCAATTAACAGTGGAGCAGAAGGGACATTTTGACAGGAACAGCTTTTCCCTCAGCTGCCTGATGAGCTGCACCTGCCAGAGCTTTCTTCCAATACTCACCCATTAAACATACAGGAGCCTTGTTCTCGTTTGCTTCCGTTACCTTCTGGCCCAGAAGTTGCCATGCAGAGAGGGAGATGCTCTGTGGCTTCTCTTGCCACTTCAGCTTCAGGTGAGGAAAAGTAGCTGAAGAATTTGGGAAACAAGAAGGGACAGCAAGGGCCCCGGGACTCAGGAGGTGCCATGGAACTTTCCAAGCTACCAACATATCCTACTTGCATGGTGTGGTATCCATAACTGCACTTTGAAGTTCTGGAAAGGATTAAAGGCAAAGATAAAGACCAAATTTGATGGTTTAGTTAAATAAAACAACACCACAACAACACTATACTTAAAGTGTAAGCAGCACTACGCCAAGGACAAGGTGGCCAAGGACTGTGTGAATTCATTGCCACGGCTCTCCAGAAAGCCACTCCGTTTTCTTTTGCCATACAGTACTGTATTCTGGCTTCAGGAAATAAAAAGCCACAGAGGAGGAAAAAACCTAAGCACGCAAGCAATTTAGATGTAAAAGTTAGCATTATTTGGACTCGAGTGGCGTGCAAACAGCAAACAAGGATCAAACAGTGGCTTCATACCAGCAACAACGCTCTCAATATTTCCACATGCAACCTTAGAAGTGATGGGGGGGGGGATAAATTCTACCCAGAGGTATAGACAAAGGAGATAACCTCCCCGAGGAGCCTAGCATGATAAGTAGCCATAGCAAGAAATGCTGTGATCAGTCAGAAAGGCAGAAGAGTTATTAGCTTAGCCCTGAACCTCCTACTTAATGTGGGACCAGTGGTGATAGCTAACAGACCCTGGCTAAGGTGACAAGCTTTGGACCTGCTCGAGGAAATCCAATTGAAAAGCAGCCAAGAGGAACAGCGAGTTAGAAACAGATGTTCCAGCCACCAGGATGCGCACACATTTAAACCGAACATGTTAAAAAAAATCTTGTTTTATTTTCGAAACACAGGATTTCATCTCTTCCTGTGTCCCTGTTATTGGCAAGTCCTGTAATCTATTGGAGAGGGAAGGGGGAGCCTGGAAAAGGGAAACTCATCCTTCTAATTATGAAATGTATCTTAAACCGCCTAGTTGCCTAAGTGACCATCTTTTCTGAACCCAGATTTAAAAATAGGAGCCAGATTCCTGATTGATCCTGAAGATTATTGCAGTGCTTTGCACAAGAGGAAAAAAAGTGGTTATGTTCTAGTGTATAAGGAAGAAAAAAATTGGATTTCCAGCCTAATGTACAAATGCTTAATACTTAACATTTAACATACAGAGGGCAAAAATGTTGTTTAATTTTCCTTTGACTCTCTGGTTATTTTTAGCGACCACTGTTGACTATGCACTGATACACATCTAAGTGCTCCAAAAAAAAGAGAGACAAAGGATTGTCAGAAGGAACTAATTATACTCCAAGGAGAATAATGTCAGGCGCAACAAAAGAAATGTCACTGCCCTGGGTTAGTCCTTTGTGCATCTTTATATTCGATGCCGTGTCCAAGAGCGCACAGACGTCTGGCACGGATATTAATATCTAGTACATAAAACATATATTGGGCTATATTCTCCTTTGGCTGTATTTCCATAATTCTCATTAACATTAATGGGAGTTATATATGCACCCCAGGAGGGGACAGTGGTCCCACTGTGTTGATTTTTTACAACATATTTGCTATTCTCAACACAGTACATCCGGTGCATATGATCCCATTTGAAGAAATGCAACAGTCCAAATGAATTTATCTGTAGTTCTGTACTAGAGGAATAAAATAAGGAGAAAGAGATTCAGGAAATAACACATACTAATTACTATGGGCATTATATCCTGTGAATATTTCTACCATTAGTGTGGAAGAACACAAGGGTAGCAAGACT
This sequence comes from Lerista edwardsae, assembly GCA_029204185.1. Taxonomy (NCBI): domain Eukaryota; kingdom Metazoa; phylum Chordata; class Lepidosauria; order Squamata; family Scincidae; genus Lerista; species Lerista edwardsae. Next base: position 20,200 of record JAJKFI010015570.1, read on the forward strand.
GTCAACAATCTTTCATGTGTTTCCTGGGTCTTAATCTTGCATATGACATGAGGAAGTAGAAATTAATGTGTTCTCTTTAATTCTTTCAATTATCTCTTATTTTTAAAAGGTGGATATAGTTGAGCTTCCTGGGATAGCTACAGTGTAGGCAACCAGGAATAAAATCAAAGATTAAAAATCAGAAGTATTCAGTTGAGAGAATGGCTATCATACCAAACTGTGGTCTTTAGCCCATTGATTGAGAGTTTGGGTTTGTACACATCTTCCCTCAACTTCACAATACAGGGAGAGAAAGAGCTTCTTACTTCTGTTGTTGAATAGGTTGAATTGTTGAATTTGCTAGGTTTTCGTGTCATGTTAAATTCTGAATTGTTCTAAATCCAGAATTTGACATGACACTAAAACCTGGCAAATCCTGGCTTGTTCTAACCACAGTTTGTGAACAGGCCAAGGTATGAAACTGGGATTTGATCATAAGCCATAATGGCATGATGTCTCAACTGGGTTAATATATGTAAAAAGCTTTGGACCCTTGAACAATACTACATATATGAACATATTGGGCCAGTTCAGATGATGTCCCACTATGTGATGTGAACATACTGTACATGTCCCACCCACCCTCCAAGTGCACTTGTTCTGCTTTACATAATCATGAGGACCTATGGTTCACCTGAAGCTCTCCCGTCGGATTTACATGGTAGGTGTGTGTGTGTATAACATAATTTCATTTGATCACTTGGGAGCCTTAATTATGATACTCTGTTCATTGAGCAGGCCACAGAAACCACTCTTCCTTGCAATATTTCTATTTAAGCAGAGTTATGGCTGCCATATTGACAATTACTATCAGACAATGCTCAGTTTTAGATTCTGCACTTGATTGTGCTTAAATCTTATTCTCTGCATTTACAATTATTTTGTCACTGAATATGCATCAGATCACTCCAGACTGTTTTTATGCTTCCCTTTTCAATATTCTATATAATACCCATGACCTTCTTGGTACATTCAAATCTATTGCCTCTACACAGCTGAATCCTTTTCTTTACAAAGGCTCATCTACACTTTGCTGTAGGCAACATGACATGGCTTATGACAAAGGCACACTGAAGTTTATTTAAAAGATTTTCAGGATAACATGAAAAAGTCGGGAAGATAAATTCTACGCTATGACCACAATAAAACACAAAGTTACATTCAATGGAACAATAAGTGCCAGTGCGGATATGACACAGGAAAGCTGTGATAAACTCCCAATTCTATCTAAAACTAGCACCAGCAGAATGTCTGTTGCAAAGCAGCCTTATAGGGCTCAAGCTGCCAACTGTGGATTGCCATCCAGAACCTTCCATACTCATCAATGGATGTTGGGAGGGCTGCCAAAACAAGTAGGCTTAATGCAGTAGGTGGAATGGGGCAGGGATGTGTGGAACAGGGAGATGGGACAAGAGATGGTTGAATTAGGCCCAGGAAGGGGTGGGAACATTTTTAGCCATGCCTCCCAAATCCAAACCCATTTCCAGGCTAATCCGCTTGCACAGGTCAGTGTGGATTTGCAATAGCACTTATGGTGCTTATCCCCGGGACAATGGGACAAGTGTCCGCTTATCCCAAGGAGACCTCTGGCAGCTTCAACTCCCCTGTGGGATGCTGTGGAAGCCATGCCCACGCCACTGCATCACCTTGAGTGTTTTGTTTTTTAAGTAGGATTGGGCTGTATCTTCCAGTATTATTGTTACTTGGAAGCATCCATAGGGGAGGGGTTAACCCTTTCCTGCAGCTAATTTCCAGATTTCAGTTGCTCGCCAAGTGGAGAAAAATGCAGGCATGATTCAGATAGTGGGCTTTTTTTTCACTGATATAGCAGCTTAAATTGGCTATGTATTTATTTATCACACAACCTGCTCCTATCCTGCCTTGCAACTACCTGTGTATTTAACTGTACAATAATAAACCCTTTCCTGCAGCATTTGTCTGGGAGCCTAATCCTACCTAAATCCTTGTACAGGGTATCCTCTAGCAACCACCATGGATCAGCTCAGGCCTGAGAAGGGGTTCCAGTTTCAGTACGCATGGTCACTGCCAATCCTTCTCCCCTCCTGAGCCTGATCTGTCCATCCCCCCATCTCTTCTCCATTCTGTCTCCCCACCAGGCACCCTATGCCACCCCTTGCACTGGGCTTACCTTCCCCTGTGGGCCTGCCAACATCCACTGCTGCATGCAGGAAGGCGCTGGCCTTCCTGCCAGCAGTTTACACTGTTGCCGCCCACCAGGCCCAAAATAATTTCCATCGTGGGGAAAGTGTTTAAAAAGGCAAACAACCAAACGAGAGAGTATGAGGATCATCTTTATTACACCTGCGCAGGTGGGCCAATCTCCTTGCCCCACTCGGCAGGCAGAGAAAAGGGCAAAGGAATACAATTCTAAATCATCTTTATATCCCTCTCCCTCCCAAGCTGCTGCTTGGTGGAAAATTACTACATAGGGGCTAGGACATGAGAAGCTCTGTTTTAATTGGGCCTTGAGAATATGCTGTGACCATTTTGATAAGGAAGGAAGCTCTGCTGGCTTGAACCAGTTCCCTATCTATAGTGCAGGGCTAGCAGCACTGGATACAGAAGGTTACAGGCAGTGGCAAATGAGTGAAAACAATGAGAGCAAAGAGAGAAACGGTTACATACTTCAGCAGCTTTAGACTAGTGACTAAGCAAAAGACAAGATGGCTGCACTTTGGTTCAACGGCAACAACACTACCACAAAGCAATTTATAGCTCTTTTGCAGCAGCCTGAGCCAGTAGAACACACATTCTGCCAGCGCTACTATTGGATAGGGTCAGGCCACTAGTCTATATGTTGTTCTCCTATGATATAGACCTCCCCCTTGGGAAGAGATGGAGGCTGCCTCAAAATAATAGTGAGAACCATAGTTTGTTGAAGAAACAAAATTTTTGTTCAATATCCCAGCAGTCGTCATGAAACAACTGTTCCTAGAGGTCCCTGGGGAGATGACACAGCTGTTAAAACTAGCTTATGTTTCATACAGGTACACCCTAGGATACAGTTTCTGTCATGGTCTTGAGTAGGTTAATATCTCTCAGCCACTGTAGTTCCTCAACTATAAAACTGGAGGAGGGGATAAAAGGTAAAGGTAAAGGTTTCCCCACAAACAAATGATCTAGTCGTGACAGACTGTAGGGAGTGGTGCTCATCTCCATTTCTAAGCCGAAGAGCCGGCATTTGTCCAAGGACAAGTTTCCGTGGTCATGTGGTCAGCATGACTATAGGCCAAGTTGCACAGAACGCCGTTTACCTTCCCACTGAAGCAGTACCTATTTATCTACTCACATTTTTACATGCTTTCAAACTGCTAGGTTGGCAGGAGCTGGGACAAGTGACGAGCGCGCACTCTGTCACGTGGTCTTGAACTGCCAACCTTCCAGTCAGCAAGCTCAGTAATTTAACCCGCAGCACCACCACATCCCTGGGGGAGGGGATAATGACCCAATTTTAGGGATGCTTTTGGAACTTGTTTTTAGCAAGGAGAACATGCCAGGCAGGATTCAAAAGCAGAAACCCTGGGCACATTCTAACCAGAGGTAGTTACTTTTAAGTGAGAGAAAGTCAAGTCAAGTTTTGGAGAAACTCACTTTCCAAAACAGTGCTTCCCAACCTGTGCTTGAAGGTAATGGAAGCATCGAGTTGTTGTGGGGTCATTAAGCGGGTGGCGACTCTGCAGTGTCGACGGTGAAAGCAGCGATGGTACTTCCAGGTTCGTGCTGCTGCTGCCACCAACTAAGTATAAAAAGACTTACCCATCCGTGGTGGCAGCAAGAACCTGGGTTTTGCAGCATCTCCAGCTGCCACCACAGACATGAGGTTCCCCCAACCCTTAAAAAAATTAGGTGGTGGCAGCAATCCAGAATCCAGAAGTGCTATTACCGTGGACACTACAGAGTCGCCACTTTCTAAGGAGAAACTTCTAACGCTTCTTGCTGTCCTGGGGTGTCGGGACCTGCAGGTTGAGAAACATTGCACTAAAATTAAGATGGTATTAGGATTCTGTAATTGAAGAAGGAAAGTGTTCCTGGAGTAATGTTCCCAGAGGGCTTGACACAGCCTGGAATTACCCTGCACCCCCCCCCAGAAATAACCACACAAGACCAGTGCTTGGATTAACAGGGCCACTTTATTAATATTACAACGTTTAACAAAAAGAACTTGCAGCTGAATAACCCAAGCGTGCGGGACTATGGGAAACGGCTCTGGCCGTCTACCTCCCCGGTTGATCAGGATGATCACGGGCGTAACACCATCTGACTCCAGACTTCAGCTCATTACTTCAAGCTGAAGTCTAGCCTCGTTGACCCAAAGATCGAGGCAATGTGTCCAAGACAGTCTCACCCCGACCCACGGCCATAGGGGTAGCCATTATGAATCCGATCAGGGTACGACCCACCACTCAATGAGCTGGAAGGGCAACTTATGAGCAGCCCGGCCAATCCCCAACCGTGGTGCCTCCAATGGACGCCTATATAACCTACCTGCCTACCCTCCGCACGCTACCTGCCTGCACAAAGTGACCATTAACTAACATTATACCCTGTTAACCCCGCCTCAGACTGGGGTAGGCAAAAAAAACCACTGGCTAACAGCCAATCAAGCTGATGGTAAAAAATTCCTACCCAGCCCCAAAGCGACCAGCTATCTCAGCCTGATGACGGGAGGGTGGGAGGGAATCGCCGACCGGAGCCTGAATGAAGGCTTTGACAGCTCCCCACCCCCACCCCCCATGTCGGCCACTCATTGGCCCATTCAAGCCCTACTCTCACGTGCCCGAGGGGGCAGGGCAAATTGGGCTGCGTGCTAGGCACGCAACTGTTATTACATCATCTAAAGTGAACGCAGATCTAGTATAGGTGATGCTGTTTGAGTGGCAGTGAAAAATCTGCATGGGTCTTACTTCTCCTTTGGTTTTAGTTGCGGATATGTTGAGGGGCTGTCTCTCCTTCCCAAGTACAGACCAAGAACACCCTTCAATAGAAGCCAAGCGAAGCCATATATCCCTACAAAATAGGGGTGGCTTTTAGCTGCAACATAGTTTTCTGCAACATTGTGTACAATTTCCAGAACATAGTTCGAGAGAACATGATGCAGCCACCTTGCTACAGCTAACCAGGCCTGGTCTGTGCTTGGAAAGGAACGCCATGTAAGCTGACTGGGAAAAGAGGCACTTTTTCGAAGTGGTTTTCCTCTTTTATGTGGCATAGGGAGAGTTCCTTTTCACCCCAGCACAGTGTATTTTCTAGCAGTTGTTTGCTGGGGTTCTTCTGCATCTTTTTAGATTGCAAACCCTTTTTTGTGACAGGGACCCATTTAGTTATTTGATTTTCTCTGTAAACTGCTTGGTGTACTTTTTTTTTGCTGAAAAGCAGTATTGTCATGAAACTTTTCTGTTTCATACAGGATTTTTTTTTTCTTTCTTCCCTGCATTGTAGTAGAGCTTTGCAGCAGACCTTTTTGTCAGGACTCCTCTTGTGTAAAATGTCAGGTGAAGATTAGAAACAAGAAGATGCCTCTTGGAGCCCAATCCTAAACTGGAGTTAGGCCGGCATAAACTAAGCCAACAGAGTTTTGCCAGCTCAAGGGCCACCATAAAGTATATCTGGACTACTCTCTGAGTCAAGGAGGATGGCTCACATCTGTGTTCTGGCCTCTCTGACTCCAAGAGTGGTACAAACATACTTTATGGTGTCTCTTGTGCGGGCCAACCTTTGCTGGTTTAGTTAATGCCAGCCTAACTCAGTTTAGGATTGTGCCCTTAGTGGCAGTAAACATTCCCCAGAGATAGTAGAATTTTGGTCTTCCTCCTTTTTAGAGTTACTCTTTTTAGAACAACTCCTTGGACTAGCAGTTGGAGGGTGAGGAGAGCTTTTATTTGGGATTTAGTTCCCCAAACCCTTAAAAAAAAATTAAGATGGTGGCAGCGGCATGAACCCAGTTAAAATGGTTAACATCAGTGAGGTGTTTTTTTTTGTAGTAGTAAAGTTTGTCCATAAGAGGTCTGTAAGAAGCTTGTAGGAATTTGAAACCTCCTCCACAATAATATCATTATCTGGGGGAAACCCTATTATATTATTATTATTATTATTATTATTATTATTATTATTATTATTATTATTCCCTTCCCTAAGGGAGGCACAACCTTGGCAAGGTTTGCCACTTGCTCTATAACTATTATCAAGAGGTTTGGGGAACCCTTCTGATATTCCTGGGCTGGTGGCAATGGAGCTACCAGTGAAAACCACCCACTTGGCCATGACAGGTATATAAATACTAATACTAATAATCAATACATTCCTTTATTTCAGATTGTGTTCAAGAATCACTTCAGATTCTGCAAGATTGCAAGCAAATACAAATGCATCAGCCATATTTTAATTAGAGCCAAAAAACACATGAACCCAGAGATCTACTTATCAACAGACTCCCAAATACTGTAGGCATTAATATTCTATCATTCTTTGGCAGAATTTTATGTTTGCCAAATTACTGCATTTAATAAAATACCAGCTCTGTAGATATTCTTCATATACACATGTGCGTGTTTATGAAAATACAAATGTAAATCTCTTGTAAGTGATTGGTGTGTATAAAGTACGAAGTTGATTGACATATGCTTTCACTTAATGAGGGTAATTACAAAGAACAACAATTCCAAACCACATCTGTTCAATGTAACCGTCTTGTAGCGCCGTGCAGAATACATTGAGAGCTATCAGAAATGCCAGTTTTGCCACAAATCATGAACAAGCACACTTGTAAGACAAGAAACAGATTAATAAGCATCAACACTTTCCCATAAACACTTGTTGAAGGGAATAAAAGCTGTTAGCAGTGAAGGAAATTATCCTGAAGTGGATACTTTCTTTATCAAACATGAAGGGGGGAAAAATCACAGGAAGGACAGAGGTAGAGAACTTATAAGAAAATTTCTGCTGGCAAAGGACATAACTGTTGAAAAGTCAACACCCATATTTCAAGTGAAGAACAATGGAGTATTTGTATTTGTTTTATTTAACTAGTCTGAATAAAGACATGACTTGGATTCCCTGAAATATGACATGGTTTGTAAATTGGTCTTTGTTTTTGAGGGAACAACAGATTAACCAGAAAAACTTTAGTATTTAACTATCTTGGGTTTTATTCCGAGGAGCAAGTAAGGCAGTAACCCACAAGAAAACTTCCTCACTTCCTTCCCCCTCCCCACAGCAGTCCCCTGCCCTGCACTCCCTTGAAGATCCAGTCCTGAGGGTAGGAGGAGATTCCCAGAGCAGGCTGAGATACCACATGAGGGACTCTTGGGGGTAGGGGCTAGGAAAAATACCTTCACCCTTACACAAATGGTAGTGCCTTTTCTTTGCTCAGAATTGGCTTAGGATGCAACACTTTTGGACCCAAAAAAACCCGACATGGAGTTGCCCCTAACTCCAATGAGGTTTTGGAAGTTTTGTTTTGTTTTTTAACTGCAATCAGGAACAGAAGATCATAGTAAGGGAGGACTTCACCCTTTCCCTGCCAGCCCTTTTCCTTTCAAATCCACCCCCTGAAGCTTGTATGACATGTAGTTTCACCTTAAGACTGGAGACAATGTTGAAAGTAGTGTGAAAAAAGGATCATGGTTGTACACTTATGGTATTTTCATCTAAACAGATTTTACTGGCAGTTAGGTTGTTTCAGAAATCTCAGGTTGCAGTCATAAGCACAGGAGGGAATCATATTGAAGTCAATGAAACTTACTTCCAAGTAAACAGACAGAAGATTGTACTGCATGTCTGTAAAATAAAAAAACATGTTTCCATTCAATTACAAGAAAATTTGTAGGAAGCATGAGATAATATGCAAATAAACATATGCAGAGAACCACAAAATGAAATATACTGAAACAGCAAAGTCATAAATAATACCATGTACTTTCTTAACCATGTCCAAAGTGTAGGTGCTTTTATTCAAATGCTGTTTAAGATTCAGGGTCATGTTTTTAATAGCAAAGGGGCATGGAATTATAGCCAGTCAGTCATATGATCTCAGACAAGTCATTAATGCAACATGACTTTGTTTGCTTTTATATGACAGAAGACATTATAAGACATGGCTGACACATGGTATTATGGCTGAACAAATAAATAGCTTGATTTTGAAACACAAAGGTTCTTAGATATGTTTTGTAAAATAATGTTCCTTTTTATTTTTTTTAAGCCCAAGATTTATTCGCGTGTTTGATGCAGAAATAGTTTTCCGTCAAATGTGTCTTGCTCAGCTACAAATAACCAAAGTAAGGTTTGTCATATATAAGTGTTAGCATACGCTATGGAAAAAAAACTAACAAGCTGTCTTCTCAGGGAAAAATATATATAAACACACACACACACACACACACACACACACACACAGAGAGAGAGAGAGAGAGAGAGAGAGAGAGAGAGAGAGAGAGAGAGAGAGAGAGGTTTTCTGGTGCTGCTCTTTACACAGTCCTTACTGATAGAACATCAGGCTTTACTCAATCAGAATTGGGAGCATTTTTATGTCATTTCATTTCAATCCAAGAGCACTAGCCAGCCAGATAAGAATGAAACATTGTGTTCCATTGACTTCAGTGACACTGAAGTATATGCGCTTCATTTTGGACCTTGTGTGCCTTGTGCCTCTGTTTCAGAGGGGAAAGGCAGGGTAAGAGTGCTTTTAAATGAATAAATAACTTTCCCACTCAGATCAATGGAAAAGTGCTTGATTTTGAATAATTTAAAACTAATCCATCCACAGGCTAGAATTGAAAGAGGACTTGGGCAGATCTGATGAAATCTTTGATAAGCCAATACTTCCCAGTCCCTATAACAATTATACTTTGGAAATGCCCAAGTTCCCACTGTTTAAAAAGTAGTTTGCCATTCTAAGGATCCCTGCCAGACTTTTAACAGAAGCTGTATTTTTAAAAATACGCATTTGGTGGCTGAAATACTCAGATGATGAACATAAACTACTGTTCATATATGATGAGTATAAACTATATATAGTACTTATATACATGTACACAATAGCTAACCGTGCAATCCTGTACATGTCTCTGCAGAAATAAGCCCCACTGAGCTCAATAGGAATTACTCCAAGGTAGATTTTGTAAGATTGCACTCTGAGACACTATGAATCAGGAAGTCCCTGGTTTGAATCTCACATTTGCCAAGAACTTACTGACAGCTACCACTGCATCCTATGGGCACTGCAGCAGCCACCAGAGTCTCCTTAGGAGAAGAGACATCCCCTTACCCTGAGTAAAGCCCCAACTGCCACAATGGGTCTACTTGAGTCTGCATTGGTCACCTGGTCTGAAGCAGGGCATCGGATTTCAGCGGTGGAGACCTCAATCGGTCCCATTCCCCGCCTGGGCCCAATCCTCCCTTCCAAGCCAAGTTCCGCCGTTCCCATACCCCAAAAGCCTGCACTGCCAGCCAGCAGTGGCCCTGGTGGGGGCGCTACCACCTACACACCGATGCCCAGTGTCCATGGTGCTTACACTCCAGGTGCTGCAAACATGCTTCATGGCACTCAAGGACTGCAGATGGTCTGTTTCATCGGGCAGCAGTTGCACCAGGCAACAAGCTGAGCTTGACACTAACAGCCAAAATGGTGAAAACTTTGATATGTATGGCATTAAAAGGCATTAAAGGAGCAAAAAAGTAAACACTCTGCTGAATTAGTGCAAGCCCCATGTGTGTGTCAAAGCAGTTCTTCAGATCCCAGTTGTGGTTTGTTGCATTTCTCCCACACTGTTCCTCCAGAGAACTTAAAGTAGCTTATATACAAATCTCAGCTGGTCTCCCACATAGCACAATGTGTGAGACATGCCTTTAGCTTCACAGGAAACCCACATCACATTCAAGCGTGCAAACCCATCCAGAGACCATTCTCTGGATCCATATCCACTCATTCGGAGTTGGGCTCCCTGACTCCGAGTGTGGTGTAAACATACTTTACGGCGCATTTGTGTCACTCCTAAGCCAAAACAAAGGAATTGTGCCAGCCTAACTCCAGGTTAGGATTGCACTCTCAGTGGAGGCTGTTCACATGTACAACTTTAAGTCAACAGTGATCAACATCAGTAACGTACAGAATATATTATAGGAACAGTTTTTTGGTTGCTGTGCCAAGAGTTAACACCTGTATATGAAACCTTCTCTACTAACACTGATCTTTTCGGACCTCTGCTTTGCACTAAACCTCGCTGGCAGAATTTGATCCACAGGGCCCTAATGCCCTCCGTTCACTGCTTTCGCTGGGAAGCATTGATACAAGCAATATTCTTACCCATACCAAATATGTAAGCCTGAAGCAAATTTCCAAAGAACCAGCTGTTTCTGGGGTATCTTGGCATCTGATTAAATGATTTGCAAAAAAAAAAAAAATTCCAAAGGGGAAGTAGTACTTTAAAGGCTGCCGGGGAGTGTGATAGGGTTAGAAGAAGAGTGAAGAGGCACAGCTGTGACAGCTGAAAGCAGGATAAGCCGCCACTGATCTGTTTTCCTGCTTATCACAACACCCATTAATCAATTCCAATCTCAGCAGGCCCACCAAGTCAACCACACTCCAACTCTCAAAAAACTGACTGCTCAGCCTTGTAATCCACTTGAAAAACTGTTCATCTGAGGAAACAGCAGTGGAACTGTAACCCACTAATAGTGGTGGCATTACTGTAATACTTGGATTTTTTTTCTTAAAGACTCTGTTTCCAAGCCTTTTTCCTTGCAGAACTCTTGTGCCCCACTTAATGTTTCTTTCTACAATGTCTTGTTTAATGTTCACACAAGTGCCGTTTGTCTGACTTTCTTGTACGTGTTGCTACAGACTTTCCATTGTCGGCAGCCTAAATCCCATCTGTTTACTGTGACTAAATTACAAGCTAACCTTTACCCTAGCCAGAATGAAGAGCGTCATTAAAAATATATCCTAGGGGTATGTAAGGAAATTAATTAAGACTCTGGGATCAAGCTATGAAAATAATATCACAAAAATATATCAGCAATTACACAGCAAGCACGGTTAACCCAGTTGTAACTGAATAATGGACTGGAGACAGACAATAGTTTTTTTCAACGTGTTGAAGGTGGTATAGGGGACACTTTATTTTTTAT